>DF239024.1:489276-573419 GCA_000507305.1 Breviolum minutum Mf 1.05b.01
TGTGTGTGTGTGGTTGTTGTTTTGTTTGTTGTTGTTGTTGTTGTGGTTGTTGTTGTTGTTGTTGTTGTTGTTGTTGTTGTTGTTGTTGTTGTTGTTGTTGTTGTTGTTGTTGTTGGTGGTGTTGTTGTTGTTGTTGTTGTTGGTGTTGCCGTTGCCGTTGCCGTTGCCGTTGCCGTTGCCGTTGCCGTTGCCGTTGCCGTTGCCGTTGCCGTTGTTGCTGTTGCTGTTGTTGTTGTGGTGGTGGTGGTGGTGGCGGTGGCGGCGGTGGTCGTCATCGTCAGAAGATGAACTCTATCACTTCCTTGCGTTTCACTGGGTTGTTTTTTGAATGCTAAAAGTGACCTATTGAAGGTCACCTGACCTCACACTAAGAAATCAAATTGTGTTATCAATTGAATACTGTTGATGGTTTAGAAATCCTGCACCACCTGGGATGTATACTGTATACTGTAAATATCTTGCGGATACAGTGCCAGCCTCAACTGGTTCGCGGGATTTTTCCTTCAACAGTATCATTAAATCGCCTTGTACTTTTCTTTGGGGAACCCCCTGATTAAAAATGATCACATATTAGTCTGTCAGCTTCGTGTACTGTCATGGAGGAAGCTTCGCAGGACTAAAAAAGATGTGTTGAAGAGACATCCATCAACGTTCAATATATGATTGGTCGATAGGAATCCTTATATGAATTCCTATATATAACTGGGTGGTTTAATCTCCTATATGACCTAAAGAACCAGTGTTTTTTTTTTGCGTTGCTCAAGTGAGTATTTGCCAAGTCTACATCTTTGAGTTCTAAAGCAATTCCCTAAGAATCCGGACCCCTCCCAAGAATAGGATTGAGGGTTCCAATCCCATCCCCAGAATAGGATTCTAGGTGTAATCCCTTCCTTAGGACATACCTGGATCCTTAGGGATTATACAGATGAATTGCCAAGATGTGATGTTTTGTTTGTTTCTTTATACTGTTTCGATTGGAATAGACAACCATCATCTTAGGGTGTCAAAAGATCCGCAAGTTGGGGAGACGGGATTATCGCCAGAAAGCGACCAGGGAGAAAAAAGGTCAAGCCGAACGGGTGAACCCAATGTATAAGGATATCAGTGAATCAATCGTTCACAGCTTAACTTGTATAGACTAAAGTACTTGAATTGTGAGATCCCAGTTCGTGGTATACACCCTTTTCGGATCCTTTCACACCTCCCGGATCGAATAGGATTGATGGTCGAAACATCCCATCCGAAAAGAATAGGATTATAGGGGAAATTTTCCGGATTCTTAGGACATACCAACGGATCCTTAGGGATATATAGTTTGCTTGTTTTTCCAAGTATGTCTTCCATACACACTGAAGTTGCTGATGTTTTTTCTTCTTCGGGGTTTGCTGAAAATTCATGTCCCAAATTGGGGACGGTTTTTCAACATACGTCCGGCTAAAGAAGGTCAATTTTTCCTGCAACCGGAATGCTATTTAGTGTCCCATTTTTTTAATTCAACGAAACGAAAAAAACCCTAAAACCAGCAACTATATTACCTTTAAAAATAGGGTTTTCTTGGCTTTCAAAAGGTGGTTACTTATGTTAAAGGATGACCTAACCCTAAGAATCCAAGCCCTTCCCTAGAGTGGTATTAAGGGATCCAATCTCATCCTCCAGATATCTCAGGACAGTCCTTAAAGGCAACCCTTTTTGTTTGTTGGTTGTTTTGTTCACGTCGTCACGGATCGCTTGCCGTGGACCCGAGTTAAGGTCACAAAGAAGGCGCTGCCCTCGTAGCTTTGGACCCTTCGGAAACTGAAAGTCCAGCAGCTGGAAATGCTTCAGAAGCTACAAGCCCGACACCTTTAACGCCTTTAGCAGCTGAAAGTCCAGCAGCAGAAGCAGCAAGCCCGACACCTTTAACGCCTTTAGCAGCTGAAAGTCCAGCAGCAAGAAATGCTTCAGAAGCAGCAAGCCCGGTGTCAGCTTTGGCAACTGTCACAGGTGCGATATTTATTTCGGATGGGTGAAGTGGATTCCAAGAGATTTTTCAGGTTGTAGAAGGTGGCACCCTTCCTCCAATGATCATGGAAATGAAAAAATAACCCCAATTGAAAGGAAACTCATCTTGGAAGGGACCCATTTTCCACTGAACCATGGATTGTGGGAGGAAGAGTAGGTAGCAATATAATCACCCAAAATTGGCACATTTTTTATCTATACCGCTTAACGGGTTTTTCGTCCTTGCCTTCGTTTTGGGGTTATTTTCATCCCTACCACCGAAAAAACACCTCAGGAGGTGAAGATATATTTATATATTTTTGTCATGAAAAATTCATCGTGTCAGTTCCGAAAAAGGAAACACCTTTGAACCACAAAAAATCAAGAAAAGGAACAGACAAAGAAAAACTTCAAGGTTATACTGTTGGAAGAAATCCTGTACCAGTTGAGGTTGGCAGTTTAGCAGTTTATCCCATTATCTACAGGGTTTTATATTTATCCCAATGATTTCTTCCATCAACAGTACCTTCAAATTTGGTTGATTAAATATTCCCTTCCTGACATAATCATGCGAGTTTAAGATGATTTTGAAAAGGAAACTTGGGGTTACCCACTTTCCATAGCTGTTTCTGGTTCCCTTAATAGTGGTATGTGATATATAATCACCCAATAGGCAATATATAAGTGGTATATATTGCCAATTGGGTGATAATATCTGGGCAATTTATAAATTGTCCCTTTGATGTTCCCCCATCTCCAGAAGTACGATCTTGAAGAAGAGACTTCTAGTGGTGAGGACATGTTACCTGGTTTGGAAATGAATCCGAAGAGGCCCGTGCCGGGAATTGACGGCTCCAGTTTTGTCGGATCCACTATTCGGCCAAAAGGGAAGGGGGATGTTCCTTCGAAAGCTCCTGACGACGGAG
This sequence comes from Breviolum minutum Mf 1.05b.01, assembly GCA_000507305.1. Lineage (NCBI taxonomy): Eukaryota > Dinophyceae > Suessiales > Symbiodiniaceae > Breviolum > Breviolum minutum. The sequence goes on from DF239024.1 coordinate 492,183, forward strand.
TTCTTGCACTCATGCGAGAACATGGCTTGATTACAGTGAAATCAGTGAAAGACGATGGAAGCAAGGAACCAAAATATTCCTGGCCTGCCATGGAACCTTCTGCTGTTAGGGACTCATTGTCCTTTCAGCTTAATCGTTTCTGGAACCCCAGGGACAAGTCTACTTTCCCGAGTTCTTACACTGAGCAGCAGACTTTGACAGATGGCTTTCCGTTCGCACCTCATGACGACCATCAGCTCGTCCGGTCTTGGCTCTCCAAGTGTGCAAAATCACTGGAAGCCGAGAAATCGGCCGCGGCCTCGAGAATCTTGGGGGTGGACAAGAAAGGTGCTTTCTCCATGTCCAAAGATAGGACCTGCATCTGCCCTCAAGATATATTTGACAAGAATCGGTTGGGAGCTTCAGACAAATGGAAACTTAGAGGGTCCTGAGAGGCTTAGCTTCAACATCTTTGAGTTTCCATCGAAAGAGCTTAACCGTGAATTAAAACTTGGGTGGCAACTGTATGCTTGTGATAACATTGCAGATAGAAAAGGAGCACCAAAATTTATCAATTTACAGCTTTGCCAAAAAGTATATCAGTCACTAAGTCCAGGTGAAAAATCTGCCATTGCCTTAAATATTGTTGGGGGATTTCAAACAGGGGCTACCAAACATATTTGGTCCAATGGAAGGGGTTTGAACCTGTATAGCAGGGGTAGGGGCCTCAAAATAGCCAGGTTTTGAGGGTTCAATGATCCTTAGGGTGGTAAATATATATATATATATCAGTTCCATTGGGACCTACGTTTTGCTTAGCTTCGTAAGCCCCCGGTTCCAAGACAATTCACCGATTTTTTAAATCTCATGGCCAACCATGGGCCAACCAGGTGGTGTTGATGGCGATCCACATGTTCATACACTGGCAGCTCGGGATTTTTTTTAACAAAAAAAACACACCGGGCCCTAAGAATCCAGGACGAACCTCCTGAGGTATCCTGATGATGGCAATTGGATCCCTGAAAAAACCACTCGGATGGGAAGGGTGAACGGATTCTTAGGGGACATTGGGATTTTTTGGAGCCGATGCCTGATAGATTGATGTCAAAACTTGGATTTGTTTCATGGCCAAGTGACAGTCTCGAAGGATTGGCCCGGCGATATATGTTGTTGAAAACCAAAAACGATGTGGAAAAGAGTGAACCCAATTTGCGTCGCATCATGTTTCAAATCGGGGTTGAAACCACACCAACTATATCTCATATATCTCGATGGCGGTGCGCCAGAAAAAGGGCCTATATGACCACAATGCATCAGAATTGAGTCACTGAATGTATCGTAGATTTATCTATATACATTTGCATATTTGCCCCTTCAGTGTGGTAAAACAGACATTGAGAGTCTGGGTTAGGTGAATTTGTTTGATATTCTCAACAACCCAACTCATAGACGAAGATATAAAGCCCATTTTGGAATCACCAAAATGATGTGTATGCCGGAGATATTTAGAGACGGAAACTCAAAAAATATTTGAAGGGGGACTTTAGACACAAATTCGCCCCGAAACAAGGAGATCATAAATCTGAAAAGGGATTCTTAGAAGATACAATCCTTTGCTTTGGGCATGGTTCCTTCTCAGTGCTGACATGTTATGGTAGGAAATCTAGGTGTTTGTTTCAAAGATTCTTTATTTTCACTCCGAACCTTGGGGAAATGATCCAATTTGACTGATATTTTGCAAATTAATTGGGTTGGCTAGAAATCTTAGGAACTCGTCCCAAAAAGGACTACTTGTTCGGGATTTTTTGGTTCGCGGGAGTTTAGGTGACACCAACCCAAGTCCTCAACCGTCAAGTTTACCGGGACAACCGGATAGGTTGACCAAGCTAGACAAACATTGACCCATACTGTTGATGGTTCAGAAATCCGGCGTTCACCTGTTGAGGTTGGTAGATTTGGTAGTTTATCCCATGATTTACAGGGTCTTATACATCCCAGGTGGTTGTTTGGGATGTCTTCCATCAACAGTATTTTGGAGGGTTTGCGTGTAGAAAGTCATTTGAGGATTGTTCCCTAAGAATCCAAACCCTTTGCTAGGGTGGGATTACGGGTTCCAATCCCATCCCGAGGATATCTCAGGATAGTCCTGGATTTTTAGGGGTTTACCAAGGAATGTCGTTGCGATCCCTGTCAAAGAAACCAAGGACGGAAAGCACTATACCTTGCTCAGAGAAGGTGCCACATGCTGGGGACCGGGGAGGGTGACATTGCCGTTGAAGTTCTGGTAAAGCATCACGGGTTTGGATGAGATGATTAGTACAGTATTGATGATGATGATGATGATGATGATGATGATGATGATGATGATGATGATGATGATGATGATGCGGATGATGAGGTTGCTCATGGTGCCAATGACGATGACGAATCTGAGAGGTACTTCCAACACAAAAATTAAAGATATCTACAGTAGTCTGTTCTCTACGAAACTTTCAAAACTAAGCATTTGGCTGTCGGACCATCCAAAGATTCTTACAGTATCTACGTTGTACTTATCAATCATGAAAGCCCTGGTGGCAGTTGTTTTTTTCCGTGCCAGGTACCTTTTCCCTTTGGCATTTTTCTGGCTACAACAGCGGCTTGGTCTTGGGAGGAGTTGGTAAAGAGGATATTTTTCAAGGTTTAGGGGCCCTTGCACCCCAAATGTCCATGGAAAAATGGGGTTGTAGGCCCGAAAAATATGGGTTGTAAGCCCTACAAATGAAGGTTGTGTGTTTCCATGGTAAGGTCTACATAGATAGATAGGTCTACTGCAAAAGGTTGGCTGCCGGTTTCAAACATGCTAGGGATATCTACCCCCATTCATAATCGGCTAAACATTCCTTACTGTTGTTATTCCCGGTGGTGAGAGTTGGTAAAAATACGAGCCCCACGAAGCAATACATCTCGATATATGTATCTACAACGCATATATATATATATACTACTACCCTCCAAAGTAACAGTCAAAGCTCTGAAATCAATGGTTGGAAGATGATTCATTCCTTTTGAGGCCTGTTTTCCGATTTTCAGGTGTGAACTGTTAGTTTTAGGGAGGGTATGTATAGTTGACATGGCCTGTGTTTAGTATATAATGAGCTTAAATGATGAGCGACTTTTGGCAACAAGGTGAGAGTTGAGCACCAACCAGTTGATATACCCTCCCAACGTTTAACATAGCCCCCTGAAAAGTACCTTCCCAATCTTCCCAATAGGAAAGGATTGTCTTCCACCACCATTTTTCCGGGGCGAGCTGTTAAACTTTGAGGGGGTATATCGAAAATTGTTTTCTATTGAATGGGCAATCATCACGGATTCCATCAAAAAATATGTTTCTTTCCACCTTTTTACCGACAACACCGGAAAATTTCTATTGAAGAACTGGCAGCCGTAACCCACTTAGGTTGTAGATACTTGGAGGGTCATCCCAGTTAGTAAGTGGTTGGCAACTCCCATTTATAATCCATGAAATGGCCATTTGTAAGGTGAACAACCCTAGCTAGGAGACTTACAATCACCATGGCTATTAGCCACTTACAAGTCATGATCCTCCAAGTACTGTAAGCTTACAAACTACTGACTAAGGCACATTCTTCTCGTCCACGATGATGGAGAACCGAAGTGTTGAGGCAGAAGAAAAGACAAATGTCCGAAGCAAAAAACACAAAACAGGTTGGTGACTTTAGGACATTTGCATACACTTGTGTTTTTCTTAGGTGATTTTTTTATTATCTACCATTGTAAATGACTATTAAACCACCATTTAGGGAATATGTTTGTTTTTTCCAACCACCTTAAAGCAAATTCAGCACTACAGGCTAGTGACTATGGAAAAAAACATGATAGCAGAGCCTAGTGCAAATCACATAAATAACATACACCAACCAATGGTGCAGGTGGATTGGCAGATTTATGTCCACTATGCTGGTGGACACTCTTTTGCCAAAGGTGGCCGTGTTTTTTGTCAAACTCGTTGGATCGATCGGTGGACCGGTGGATCGGTATAGACACCAACAGGTATAGACACCAACATAAGCTGGGTGGTGGTTTGAAATATTTTTTATTTTCACCCATACTAAGGGAAATGATCCAATTTGACGATCATATTTTTCAGATGGGTTGGTTCAACCACCAACTAGAGGAGACACCGTTGAAAGTTTGGAAGGACAACCCCACAACTTGGGAAAAAAAACAGTTGCAAATGGTTGCAAAACAAAAACCCTTATGACTAGGGTGAAAAAAAATCAGGGGCCGACCCGTGTATTTTGGGCCATTTAGAGGGCCGGGGCCCACCTAGTAGCAACAAAGATGTTTGAAACCAAGTTCAGGTCGACCATCATGTGTTGGATGTTGCGAAAGGATTCCTTAGTGTGAAATGATGTTTCAGAGATATCCCATATTGGTGGTTTGTTGGTCAAATATCTTGGTTGCTGGATCTGTTGGTTTTAATCCTGATCCAATAAGAATCCTTTCGAAAAAATGATCTTCATTGTTGGATACTGTTTCCATGGTTGTTCTCATTACTATTGGTTGTAGTTTCAACATGTTTCAAATATGATGATATGTTTTTTTCATGTCCTACCGTACTTCGGTGAATTTTCAATATTGTGGCTCGAGTTCGAACTAGGGTATCCCGGAGCAACTAGGTGATTTAACGGTATTTTTTCTGCCTAATGGCATTCCTCTAAGAATTAGCTGGCCTTGACTAAGGGATCATGAATTATCATGACTAGATCCTTTAATGAGGTTCATTGTGTCCTACATAGCCTTGCTGTATATTTATATTCATAAAGTTAAAGGTAAACTAATAAGATTCAAAAATATTAAGATCAATTCAAACAAACCCATAACCCACATGAACAATATTTTGTAAGGTTGACAAACATTTAAGGTCAACCCCCCCCAAAAAAAGAGAACTGTTGGATTCTCTGAATATATTTTTTGTTCATGGCTTCTATTTTTTCCTCATCAACTGTTCTTCCCATGGATATAAAAGTTCAGCAAACATCTCTGAAATCCGGGTTTTTAGGGGCGACCTGAGCAGTGAACAAATTCACCTTAGATTCGTTGCTGTATATAGAAAGTTGATACTCCCCAGTGATACCCAGGAGTTACACCCCGGAAAACTAACATGTCCCCTAAAAAGTGACCATTTCAGTAGGGAATACATCTTCCAACCATCGATTTTCAGGGGACATGTTAGTTTTCAGGGGAGTATTTGTGGTTTTCAATCAGCCACTACTTGTGGATCCCAATGGTTCAGGGTGCCATAATCGTTTGTTTTTGTTTCACCTTAGGATCACCTTGGATTCACTTCAGGGGGTGTACCCAAGGATATTCCAGGAAGTTAGGATCAATGGTTAGTAAGTTGGTTATAAGTTATAACCCTAATATACCCCATTTTTAAGTAGGTGAAGTAATACACCCATTGATCCCATCACCATTGATTGTTGATCAATCTTCCTTCCCAAAAGGGACATCCAAGTAGGCCTAGGCCATCCGTACCATCCGTATCCTGCCATGCAGGCCTGCTCTTAAGGGATCAGACGTTGGCACAAAAACCACGAGTCACTTTGGAATTCACTGCAGAGAAATGTCATTGGCGACAAAGGATACATGAAGATTGGTCGCCCGTGGCACCTTGGAATGGAACACAGGTTTGGTGGGAAAGATCCAGTTATTTCAGTGGAGGACAGGTATGGGGTAGTATTACTCCCTGGTCATAAATGGCTGTTATAAATGGGGAACTGTGGTTATAACCCTACTTCTAGAGGATTGTTTCACTCAATCTATAACTGGTTTTGGGGGCCACCTTGTATGAATTGGCGGCTGGGTTGTTTGGTTCTTGGGTTGCTTGGAAGGGGAGCTAGTTGAAGGATCATCCCAGTCAGTAAGTATAGGCAGTGGAGTTGTTCCCCTTCCGAATGGCAATTCCATGGCTTAAAAATCGGAGGGGTTATTACTTAGAAGTCCCGGGATGATCCTCCAAGTACCATTTATAAGTGAAGTTAATAACTAACCCCGAAAAAAATGGCCCAAAATACATGGATTTGCCTGGGATCTATATAGGTATACGGTATAGGCGTTATTTTACCTACTACCTGGGATCATTCTTTCTGAGGTATCGGAGTGACTGGGGTTATCTAAAGATCCCATACGATCGGTGGGACCAAAAAACCTATATGTAGGGTTATTATAACGCAAGCAAACCCATTTATTTTAGGCCATTTATTTTCGGGGTTATGTCACTCCACTTATAAATAGTAGGGGTCTACCTTGTAACAGGGGGAGCGATTTGGAGCTACATCCCAATATCCCATGTTTCGATCAGCACATCTTACGGTCGTTTGTTTGTGACTGGTTTGTTGGCTGTGAAACGAAAAGTTTAAGAAATGACACTGCGTAAAACGACTAGGTGGTGGTTTCAAACATTCAGGCACGGCGAAGAGCAGCCAGCAAACCACAAAAAGAAGTGTGGAGGACTTCGCCACAAGGTTCGGGCACGGCAACTTCGCCAATCTCGGAGCGAAGCCCGTTGACAAGAGGCTTCCACTGAAAGTCCGAGCAGAAGATGCATCAATGTTTTTTGGTCATTGTACCGAGGCGGCTTGTGCAAGCAATGGCACTGCAAGGGCATGCCACTCGTGGTACAGTACGGTACAGCAATGACCGCAGCAGCAGCCGCCAAAAGCCATGCAAGGCGAAAGATGTTTTGGTCAGAGTCCCGAACCATCCTCTCACAACTGTTTTGGAGACTAATACTAAACTAGGTGGTGGTTTCAAACAGACCCCTACCTGGGGAAATGATCCAACTTGACTAATATTTTTCAGATGGGTTGAAACCACCAACTAGTAAAAGTTTGAGTACAGGGACATCTTGGTGCGCTTTGATTTCAGGTTTTTGATTTCGGGGCTTGAGTTTTGGAGGTGGAAGAAATGGGCATTTTGCTACTATGTAGAAAAAATCCTTGGGTTGTGCATGTGTGTTTTTCATTAGAAAAGGGGATGATGTAATGAAATATATGTTTTCAAAGCCAAATACTTTGGGATTTCACTGCCCAACTATGGGATGTATTTCAAAGGCGCCATGACTCCATACACCCCTGGAACCTTAGCCAAACCAAACCAAACCCAATATGTGTTTTTTAATGTTCAATTTCTCTAAGGTTGTTTCAACACACCTTTGGAACACACCCCGAGCAACCTTTACCAACAGGCTTTTTCATGGGACTCCTTTCATAGTTGGCGAACCGGGGGATTGGTTGGGGTGTGCGATGTTGGGGTGTGTTGTAATTTTCTTATCATCATTTGAGGTGGCTTGAACTTCAACGCAGCTCGTTGTTTGGTGTTGTTGTCAAAGAATGGCGGGGGAGGCACATAGATCACGTAGTCACTTTGGATGTCCCAGGAAGTTAGGATCTAAATGGACTATAACCCCAATATATCCCATTTGCAGATGGTGGTTTCAAAGATTTTGGATTTTCACCCCAAACCTTGGAGAATTTCATGAAATTGGACGATCATATTTTTTCAAAATGGGTTGGTTCAACCACCAACTAGAATTTGTAAGTTGGTTATAACTAACCATCTAACCATTGATCCTAACCATCACCATCAACCCATGGGATCTAAACGAACACTTCCCCCAACCAACGGGACATCGGAATGGTCGGCGGTTTATATGTGTCCTCCAACTGATCCTCCAACGGTGGTGACCGAGGTCAAAGCCACAGATGTGTTGCTTGGTTGATGGATGGCTGCGAGCTTGGTAGGGGTCCCTCCCTTTTTGGAGGGAAACCAATGATTCTTAGGGAGTTTGGGAAAATGGTGGTTTTTGTGATTCCCTGTTTTTTTGGAAAAATCCCCATGTTTTTTTTTTCGGAAAACATCCCATGATGGTGGTTTTTACTTGTTTGTTTGTTTTTTGGTGAAGCAAAAAAACAGTTGGACGTCATATTGGCAGTATGTACCGCGAAAAAAATATCTATCAGGTATATAAATGACCTTATAAGGTGTTATATAATCCTTACCACCTATTAAAAGACAAAATTATCCATTTTACTCACGGGTTTTTATGGATCATGGCTGATCCTACTCTGGGGATGGATTGGAGTCCGAAAAATCCTAGGAATGGGTGCTGGGATGCTGCCCAAATAGGGTAAAAAACCGCAGTTCCCCATATGATAAGGCCATTAAAATAGGGGCTACCCATGTCACTCCACTTACATATGGGTGTTTCCAAAAATAGGGGTACCCCAAAACGGATGATTTATACTGGAAATCCCTATGAAATTGAATGATTTGGGGGTACCACCATTTTCGTAAACACCCATATATTTATGTAACTATAGTAGGGCTCCACCTTCTAGGGTCTCATGCTTCCAAAAAAAATTACCCACGGATCGCCACACCGGTAGAGACAGCAATCCCCCATATACCACCATTTTTCCTATCCCTAAGAATCATGGGACCCTCCAAAAAAGGAGGGGTTTGACTCTCTATAACAGGGTTCTGGGATCTCCAAACCACCAGTTTTGAGATCCCATGATTCTTAGGGATGAATAATAATTCTTTGAATCATTGTATTCCAAGGTTTGTTCCTGATGGTGCTGACTATGTGACTGGCTTCAAGTTCACTGAAAATCCACACAACAAAGGGATGACGCTTGGAATGTTTCGTTTAATTTGGGAGGATGGAATATCTTATGTGAGTATACCAACTTCTTCCCAGTGACCTTGATCATCCAAATATATAGAGGATATAGAGGTCACTTAACCCCTCAAAAGGTCACTTTGAATCAGTTGGGACGTGTTTTTGTTCTCTTCTGGTGTTTTTCTCCGTGAATTTCCGATCTAAAGTACGTTCATGTGCGGTGAACATGGCCCGTCATGGGTTTTTGTTTCTGAGCGTTGCCGTTGGCGATGTCATCATGGGATCCGTGGACCTTGCACATGGGACGTTTGGGAAAGTCACCAGGCCTCACGGGGCACTCTTTTAGAGGTTGGAAAACAAAAGGTGACCAAAAGACAGGGATCACTGAATTGGCCACTTTCCCGGGGATCAAACAAGCAGCAAATGTTGGCAATTTTGAAGGATTTCCCGTGAATCATAGGGCCTGACGTTTGGGTTGGTGTCATAGGACCACATGGGTCCAATCCAAACGAAAAAGTTTGAGCCCCTACCGGTTACAAATGGAGATATAACCCCATTAAATAGGGCCATAACCCCAGTTACCCACTTATAAGGCAATTTATAGGGGCTATAGCTCCGCTTATTGGTTTGTGGACCTACCTTGCATTCGAGTTTGGAATTGGTTTTGTAAGCCTTCCGGCAATTCGCACCCTCCAATGGTGGGGCGATAATGAGTTTGTAGAGCAGGGGCCGGGGTCCTTAAAATAGCCATTTGTCAGGAAGGTTTTTTGTGTGAAATATTTTGAAATGTGAATTGCATCATGTTGAGGCTTGCTTGCTGGAGGGCACGGACATGCAGCATGCCACGGACATAGCTACAGCAATGCAAAGCCTGGGGCAGACGCGTTTGATGACAGGGCAGGAACACAGCGACCGTCTTGCGAGTGACGCTGAAGGTGGCGAAAGAAAGCGAGCCGAGCCGAGCAGGCCTCGGCAGTGGTGAATGCATTGTCGCCACCAGATCCGGCAAATGCTGGCATGGCAAGTCCGAACACTACACAATACTGCCTAACAGCCTAACAGTAAGTCAATCGTGGATTCAGCGATGTCTTCTCCTCTACGACTGACAACTCCATGCAAACTGGCTGATGGGGGTAACACAGCCTTAGCTTTGCACTTAGAGCAGCAAAAAGACGTCTCAATCTGATAATCAGGCAGAAACTCAGGGTATAGGTGAATCATTCATTTCAAATGGATGTTTGTCGGGAATTCCATGCATGCACACCACGTGAATGTGGGAAGGTATACGAGGTGAGGTGTTCATCACGAATCGCCGCTTACATACAGACACAAGCAGACATACGTGCTGATGGTGCAGAAATCCTCTTAGACTTTTGTTCATGTTATATAATGAAACCCTGTCAAAAACCAATGGGATATTGCCCAAATTGGCGCAGGATTTCAATTTCCAGCAACAGTAGGTTTCTTTGGGAGATAAAATTCAAGATTTGGGTGTTGATGGACATGCATAAGTAGTATGACAAGCTCAAATTTAATGTTCATCTACCATTTGAGATGTTTACAATCCTATTACTGCTTAATTATAAGCCCCGGACATCTAAATACCGGTATGTTTTTGGGGTCCAAATACCTTCTCAGGAGGTGTTTGGCTGTCTAGGGAAGATTTATAAGTATTCCAGCATATACAAACAACACAAGCATTGATTGGTGGGTTGTATCAGGAAATAGTTCAGGGACAACCGAAATTGGGTAGCCTTCGCCCATATTTTTTCAGAACTTTTTGATTTTGCACTACTTGAACACGGAATTCAGTTCCAACCCCCGATACATATTTATATATGTTCCTATATATTTTCCTGCTTAAAAAAATCACTTCACCAAGCCACTTTAAAAAGCAAACCTCGGGACTCATCCTCCGGATTCTGGAAAATGTCCAGGAAAGACCTCCACTTTCGCATGAACAGCAAGAATGGCATCCTTCAAGTGGCCACCCTCAAGGTGAACCAGCTTTTAGCAGCAACTTTTAGTCTTAGCGGGGTGGTGGAAATTCCATGGCGCCTGACGACATCAGTTTCGGTAGGTGTTTTTTGGATGTCATCCGGGATAGGATTCCCATGTGTGTTTCGTATGTATGGGAAATATTCCTAGAGTGGGTTTGTTGAGGGCTCCAATCCTCAGGATATATATCTCAGGATACTTCTGGAGTCTTAGGGTTTATATAGTACATTTACAAACAAAATCAACAACTACCCTATACACATTCAAATTCTTATTTCCTGAGGCGAGTTTGGCTTTTAGGGCTTCCATTCACACCGATCCTCACGATCGGTATGACCGGAGGATGTTGGATGTCTAGGGAAGCAAAAAAAAACAACACAAATGTGTATATATATATAACTACATATTTATAGGCAGGTACCTTGGGATGGTACCCTTAATAATCAACCCCATATACACCTTGTATATCCTTATATCACGTGGGTAAAGATTGGGTCCCAATCTTTTTTGAAAGGGCTGCAACAGCGGGTGTTCAACAGCTACTCGGATGTCCCAGGAATTTAGTAAATGGTTAGTAAATTGAACATCTTCACCTACTTAAAAATGGAATATTCCTTAGGGTTACAACCAACTTACTAACCATTTACTAATTTCTTGAGACATCCAAGTAGGGGCCCCCATCCCAACAAGCCCCCACCATTATTTTCCTTATGAGGCACCTAAATCCAAAGGATTTCCCACAAGAAAGGGTCAACTTACAAACCGCACTTTCCTCGCAAGTCACAGAACATGACCCTACAAGGATCCAGTTTTTTTAATGGTGGCAGGAAACCCTGTTACATACGGGAAAAATCGTAGTAACTCCATTTATCAGGCCATTTTTATGGGTTATAACCCTATTCATAACTAGTAAGGGCCTTCCAACTATTTGGAGGAATTTGGATGTCTAGGGCCTAGCCTAAGAGGGACTTGAACCTGTATTTTGGATTTCCAAACGACCAGTGACTTGAGATCGCATGATTCTTAGGGCTTTGGATTTCCATCAACTTTACCCCTAAAACCAGCAATCCAGTTGTCTACAAAATTCGTACCTCCTATGTTTTCCAGGTGGTTTACTGTCCGCAGATAATCCCTCCAGTCACATTGCATTCGAAGTCTTTCACAAACCTATTGTTCGGACGGTGTAACACATGGGAGTTACCCCAAGCCATTTATAGGGGCAAAACTCCACTTATCATTGGTTTTCGGGTCCACTTTGCAAGGTTTTTTTTGGGGCGTTTGATGCGAAAAAAATTATGATTTGTGACGACGGTTCCCATGCCGGCGGAATGTTTTTCTCTCGGCAAAGGTGGCATGTCATCCTGGAAGTCACATCAACACGAGGTTTCCGGGTTTAAGGGGATGATTAAGGTCAGCTGAGTTGGGATGTTTTGTCGGGTTGGTTGGTTCGGATCTTCATGGGTTAAAGTGCTTGGAGGATCATCCCAGGAAGTGGCGAAAAAAACCATGGTGATCATTAGTCCCCTAACGATCCGGGTTGTGAGATCCCTTCAATGGGACTGGTATATTTACCTACATGTATTTGATTTGTGTGGTAAATATGGTACATGCACCAGGTTCTTCAAGTCGTGACCTCCTTTGGACCTACAAGTGGCCTTTTCATCAGGGCTTAGATTTTGATTGACCTTTGTTCGGGGAATCGAAAGGTTGCTTTGAAGAAGATGGTAGGTAACTACCAGCACCACCTAAGAGGTGCCAATATGACCCTAAGGGGTGGTTAATGGGCACCCCTTACCATTCATTTAGCACCCCTTAGGTTTTCCAGGTATAATATGCCATACATCTGGTCAAATTATAGCGACCTCACACAACCTCACCCCAAATGGTGGTTTAGTAAGGGAAATCCCCTTATTTCAGGGAAATCTAGGTTGGTGAAATATCATAATTTGGCAAGATACATGGATTATGGGAAAATTATGCCAAGTGTCATTATTTCTCCAGAAAGAAATCCGTTGCACCACCACTTGACCTGGGATGTTTTGGCAAGCCTCCTATCAATTCAACAGTTCCCGGGGGATAAAATATCCAATCTGCACCTGCAAAGTTCAACACAAAATCATTTGACCAGTGCAAGATCTTAACAAATCTAGGCCTGGTGGTGTCAGACATGTCATTTTGTCTACTTTATTTGAGAAAAATCATCCCAATATATTTCTTAAAGGGGTGGCTCAACAAAAAACATCCAAATTTGGTGATGCCTACTGTTGATGGTTCAGAAATCCCCATTCCCAACCACCATGTGATGTATAAAACCTTGTAAATCATGGGAAATTTGAACTACCTTCACCTCAATTTATTGAGTTTACCGGATATTCAACTACGCCATCCCTCGCCTCCATGCGCCGGCAACCCTTGGAGGCTTGTCATGCATGATGCGAGCCTGGCACACTTCGTGCAAGGACAACTGGGTCCAGCACGCAACCTGGCGACGTTCCCGGCCCAACGCCGGGCCGTTGTCAACCCGCCTTCAGCAGAATCCGGAAGGCCACCTTTGTTGTCGGAAGTTGGCAAGGGGAATGTACAGGTTTTTTTTTGAGCAAACCCTTACCATCCATGTATGGTATATTTACCTACATTTGGTTGTTTTTAATGGTAAAATATGGTAAATGTAGGTAAATATACCATACATGGATGGTAAGGGAAAGATCGAAGATGGATATATTCCCTATAAGGATCCGTTGGTATGTCCTAAGATTTCGGGATTTCCCCTAATCAATCTTATTCTTTTCGGACGGGATGTTTCGACCATCAATCCTATTCGATCCGGGAGGTGTGAAAGGATCCTTAGGGATTGAATGTTACCCGGCACCCTCTACAAAAAACTAATATATCCCCTACAATCGCCGGCACTTTTGAGTTGATGATTTTTGTTTTCCAAGGCGGGATATGTTAGTTTCCTGGAGGTATAATAGCTAGTCCAAAGTTGCCCTTCCAGACACATTGTTTAGGTTTGTGATTGTATATAATCTCTATTTTAATCGTCTTCCAGTCATACCCCTGTAAGTCAAAGACCATTAATACAGTTTGATAAGGGAAACCAATGGTTTGTAAGCCCTTAGCAAGGCCTTGTCTTTGGGGGGGGGGGGGTAGTTACTTAGTAGTTGCCTGAAATAGTTTATTAATGTTGTATGGAAAAAAAAATCACAAAAATCATGGTGGTTTCGGAAGAAAACATTTAGTTTAATGGCCTTTGGACCCGCAGAAGGTGAGTAACTCGAAGCTGGGCCCCGACTAGTTTTAAATAGAGTTATAGCATGTTCTCACTTATAACACCTATAAATGGCCGAAAATAAATAGGTAGCTGGGGTTAATATATAGATGTTATTTCATCCTGGACGTGGTGTGAGTTTTAGGTGGAGTAAAATAAAGGAGCTGGCTCTCCTGTATACCATTCAAGTTTGCTGGTATGCCACTTTCAGAGCCCAAGTTGGTTGTGTTTCATCAAAGAAACACCAATTGGATAGAGGGATCCATCTTATTTGAGCCACGAAAAAAAACCCTTACTACTTTCCATTGGTTCCTGGTTGGTTAATAGGGATCCTTATAATGGTTTAATATAATCCCTATATAACTGGGTAGTATAATCCCCTATATAACCCAACCAACCAGGGTTTTTTTCATTGCTCATTTGGTGTTACATGTTTTTAGTTTTTCCAACCAACTGAAACTAATCTATACATCCAAAGACATCCAAAGACTTCCTGAGGTTCGGTCTTTGGACCCCAAAAGCATAGCAGGGGTCGGCGCCAAGCTTTTTTCGGTCCGAACTTGGAGGATCAATCCCACTTAGGATACGTGGATAATAACCATGGTGATCGTAAGTCCCCTAAGTAGGGTTATTTCTTTACTAAATGGCCGAAGTTCATGGCTTAAACATAGGGGGTTAGCAACTACTTGATTTACTTACTGGGATGATTCTCCAAGAAAGAATTCCTTTTTAGGGGCGGTTTAACTTCAACTCCGTCGATGGAGGCGATTGGAGGAGCTCATGTCTACATTGCAGTCAGAAGATGAGGACACTTGAGACCTTATCTAGGTGGTGGCAACTCAAAATTTTTTTATGTTCATCCCTATTTGGGGAAGATTCCTATTTTGACTAATATTTTTCAGATGGGTTGAAACCACCAACCAGTTATGTGTTTTATTTTTTTCCGGGTTGAAATTGGCGAAATAAGACGTGTGACAAGATGTGGGGTTTGAAGAAATCATTCATGATGACTTACTTGGATGTCCGTGGTACTTATGGTAATTTAGTTTGTATACAAATGGATTATATTCCCTCTAAGTATATAAGTTGTAAGTCCCATAAATTGGTGAAAATAAGACAACTCACCTTAGGATCGTTACAATCACCTCCATGAAGACCCTATATAATATAGTGAAAAAGTGTACATATGGGGGGCTGCCAAAACCCAGTCACAGCAGGGACCTCATCGTTCCCAAGATGGTAAATCATCATCAAACGACCATTTAAGAGAATCAACATACCCATACCATCCATGGGACTGGTATATTTGCCTACATGAATGGTTGATTTTTATGGTAAATGTAGGGAAATATACCATACATGGATGATATGGGATATGTTTTACTTTTTTCCAACCGTCGAACAAGCAAATCCAAATTCATCAATCTTTGCGCAAAAGGGACCTGCTGTTAAACCTGCACTATATATCCACCGTTACCATCACAGAACTTTTCTCGTTGCCGGGCGACACAATACATGGATAGACTGTTGATATGTTAATGCTTCCCAAATCCAGCTCATCAGCTAGCTGTGGTTGCAAGTAAATGTCTTACCCTACAAATCCAATCACCTGGTCAGGGATGATTCGCTGGAGTGTTTTGGATGTCTAGGGCCTAGGGTTATAGCATTTACGTGGGTTTAAACAAATAAAAGATGGCCAGGTGGTGTATAGAACTTTTTCCACATCCAACCAGGTGCTTTTTACAGCTACATGACATACCGTAGCATGAAGTGAAAAACAAAAAAACACGTGATTCAAGTCGTGACCTCTTTAAGGGGGTCACCAAAAACGTTTCAGTTTTGGTCATGTAATCTCACCATCCCAAAAGGTCAACCAGCAGAACTGCCATGCCAATTTTCAGGAAGGGACTTGGCATCCCTCAAAAAACCAGGCCCATCAAGGCCCAAAATGATTGGGATTCCTCTAGGGAGGGATCCAACAGGTTGTTGTTGTTTTTTTTTCCGTTGGGAGAACTGCTAGCGGCTAACTGACCTAACTAAATCTCAGGGGAAAATCTTCGTTGGGAAACCATGCAGGCAGGTGTTCCCTCCCCCCCTCCCAATGGACATTAAAACAACACCCCCTTAAGAATCTCTAAAGAAAACAAGTGTTACACCCTCCAATGGTCCAAAAAGAGACAAATCGCCAGTTGGTTGACAAATGAGCAGTGGTGAAAACCCTAGTTATTGGCTGTATATGGAGGATCTTTATGGATTAGTTATATACTAACCACTTATGTAGGAATAGGAATATTAAGCCATTGTAGGGATCCTTCTTAACCAACCAGTACAATAGAATGTCATCAGGGTTTTGAAACATTGCTCACATGTTGCAGGAGTATTTGGTGAAGAGGGACTGGATGCAGTTGGGTGGCAGTCGAAATGCAGCTCATTATCTCAAGGAGCATCCGAAAAAATTCTGAGGAAGCCTAGCTCGTTTGAAAAAAACAAGACAAGTCGAGACGAGGGGGAGCATGTCAAATGTGAAGGGAAACACAAACAAAACATCCCAGCATCTTCCAAAGGGTGCTGTTTGATTCTAAAGGATGATATATTAGGCACCCCTTATGATCCATTCAGCACCCTTTGGAAGATCCAGGTCCACCTAGCAATTCTCTGTGACCTTTTTCGGGATGCTTAAGTGACCCCTTCAACGGTTAAGTGAGCTGCATTTTGGTCATTTTGGGGATATGAAGGTGACGACTTGAATCACCTCAAGCAGTTTTGATTGCAATGTAAAGTCATAGGGATTTTCCAATGGAGTGATTCTAATACCCCCAAGTTATCCCAAGTTTTTCTATCAGCATTTTTTTGAAGAAAAAAAGACAGAACATCAGCGAAGTAGGGAAGCGGATACCTCTTCCTGAGCTCCTGAGCTGAAGAAAATGGAATGACCTAATTAAGTCCTGGTACCCTAAACAACCATTTTTTAATGGATGTTGTTTTTTCTCCCAACACCTGGTCGTGCCTGCTTTTTTTAATGGATGTTTGGTGAAACAACCAGTTATTTTTATGTACTGATTTGGAATCATCCAATTCAAACAACCATTTATAAAAAAGCTGGTTGTTTGGAGTTCCAGGATGATATGATTACGTTTTCCAAAAGGGGGATCCGGGATGAAAAAAGTGGGAGTGTGGGAGCTGTGAACCTTAAACGATTGTTCTTCGAGGGAAACAATTTTCATACCCTCAACATCCTACTCTTGATGCTTCAGCAATCCCATTCCCAACCACCTGGTATGTAGAAAACCCCGTAAATGATGGTATAAACTACCAACCTCAACCGGTGCAGGATTTCATCCATCAACGGTATCTTTGAAATGGATGGCTTTCAATTGGATGATGATACCAAACCATTATCTACATGAAAAATTGGTGTTTCACCAAACATCCATCCATTCAAACAAAAACATGGCTTGTTTTTGGCTTTTCGTGGGATCTTCCAGGACGTGGACCTGGGATCTTCGGAAGTGAAGTTGTTGAGCTGTGACGAGGGAGACCTGGATGATTTATTAGGTTTGGTGGTTTGGGTGACGTGGTTGGTGCTGTGGGTGATGTGGTTAGGTGAGTGTAGTTAGTTGCTCTCTTTTGGGAATTTCATCCCACAAAAACCTGGGAGAAGGTGTTTGGAAGACTAAGGGTTGTGGTTGTTGTTGTTGTTGTTGCTGCTGTTTTTATTCCTTTGGTTGTTAGTTGGTTGTTTACAAAAATTGCTTGTTCAGAAAAGCATCTCGGTTGTGACATGATGTGAGGATCACCCCACTGAGTAAGTGGTTTGTTAAGGGCGTTTCAGTCTATTCATCACTAGATCAACCCTACTTAAGGGGACTTGAAACACACCATGGCTGTTAACCACCTTACGTCCGTCATGGGATGATTTTGCCAGTCGTAGATCCTGGATTTCTAGGGTGAATCCAGGTGTGTCCAAAGAGAGGCATTACTTTATGACCACCATTATTATCCAAGGTGCTTGGATGTCCCGTTGGAAGTTTGGATCAATGGTTAGGATCAATGGTTTATTTCACCTGCTTGCAAATGGGATATAATGTCAACCCCGGATTAATAAACCCCTATAGTGATTTTTAAGAGGGGTACCCCCAAAAGTGATAAATCCCCTTTAAAATGGGACCCCCCCAATTAAACAACCATGGGGTTTATTAATTCGGGGTCAACATTATTGGGGTTATAGTCCATTTTCTAACCATTGATCCTAACTTCCAACAGGACATCCAAGGTGGGCCCCTTGCCAAAATTATAACTGGGGTGAAATATATATCCCCTATAAGGTAAGGTCCAGGTTATAACCCCAATTTACCCATGTTTTATAAGGCCATTTATAAGGGCCCCATGTCCCATTTATAAGGCCAACTAGTTTTTTTCCCACCTTGTACCTCTCCTCCACATGGAATTATGTATGGCATATTTTTACCTATACTATTTGGGTAGTTTGTGCGGTAAGATGTAGGTGTAAATATACCTAAAAGATTGAGTGTTTGGGAGTTCAAGGTGATCAGAACAAACAAAAGAATCACGAAAACCTTAAGAATCAGCGATTGGACACGACCCAAAAAAGAGGGGCTTGGATGTGTAAACCGCGGGGTTTGGATCTCTAAACCACCAGTGACTTGAGATCACGGCTGATGCTTAGGGCGTTTTTGAAATCGTTCCAGCAGAGCTCACTCCTTTGAGTGTACTGGAGTAGCTTTTGTTGCATGGATTTTTGGTGGAAAAGAAGTTAGACTTGTAAGTGGACATGACATGCTCTCATGAAAAGAAAGACTCCGAAGTAACTCACGTTACTAATATGTTCGATTTGTACAGATACAAAACCGATTGCTATTTCTTAAATCGGAAAGTGTTCATCTTAGTTTACACCAAATCATACGTATCGTCCTTTTGTTTACACACATGAGATGATTGATACCATGGAAAAATGTGACATTCATCCTAATATCCAGTTGGCCAGGACTAGATTGATTATATCATATTGTCTAATCCTATCATATCATACATATCATACTGTGTCATCATGATCATCGTGATTATTATCATCATGAGCACTATTATGATAATTATCATCGTGCCGTGTATCCATATCATCATCATCATCATCATCATCATCATCATCATCATCATCATCATCATCATCATCATCATCATCATCATCATCATCATCGGGTTTCATGTGGCACACCCACATTGTCAAACGATTTTTTTCCAAGTTTTTCCGGTGCCCCGCATAATTTGCCCGAGGACAAGAACAACAGGCACGTCGGCTTTGTCAAAAGCACTTGGGTACCATGACAGCGACGAAAGATTGGTGGCAAGGGGATGCTTGGATCCTCCCAGGTATCGTAAGTAGTTAGTAACCATGGTTAGGAATTCGTCCCCTAAATGGGGTTATTCCCCTTCCAAATGGCCTAAAAGGCTTATAAATAGGGGTTACTAATCACTTACTAAATACACTGAACCTCAGGAGGCATGACAGGATGTCTAGGTGAAATAGAAGCCATTTATATAGGCCATTTGGAAGGGGAACAAACAACCCGATCCTTAGGGGAAATATATGAACCATGGTTATTAAGCACGTATCCAAGTCATGGGAGTCCATCCTCCAAGTAGTAGCACTCCCTTGCATTCCAGACTACTGTCCCGAGTTTTCCAAATTTACCTTTTTGACTGGATGTTTGGACCATCAAACACCTCCTGCCAAGCAACAGTTTGTTGGGGCTTTTTGTTACTCTTCACGATGCATTTGAAGGACTTTGGAATATTAGGGTGTGAAAACTTTTATATGTGTCTCCTTATGTGAGGTTGCATTCAAACAGGGTCTTGAAGGTTTTACCTGAAAAAAACAATAGGGGACGCAACAAAACAACCAGAAGCGAAAAACCACTTCTGGTGAAAAACTACTTTGTTTTTACCTGACCTTACTTATTTAAATGTTGTTTGGCAAGGTTAGTCTTTGTTTTTTATCCAGATATATCCAGGGTGTGTCCAAATATTCTTTCTATACCCTATAACATCCAAATACCAATCGAGTGTTTGAACCCCCCAAACATTTGAGAAGGCTCTTTTAGGGGTTGGTGTTTGGGGATGTCTCGGGGATGGGCTTCACCTCAGGTCCTAGTCGTGAACTTGCTCCGCGTAATACATGGCGACGCAACATCTTCGAAGACTGCGTCTTTGACATTTGCGCGGGTGCAGGGGAGGCAACTGCGGAGATGGCCCTGGAGATCGGGACGGCATGAGAGCGAGTCAACGCTGAGTCAAAGCTGCTTGATTTCCTTAGGAAGTTCGAAGTTCTTGGAGGTCATAATTTGAAAGAGGCGCTTGTCCAAACAAAAAAAGGCGATACCAAAGATGAACCCGAACGGGAAGCAATGTTTTATTACCCGGAAAGGGAAGCAATGCTTTTGTTGGAGCATTTTTGTTTGTGAAGAAAACCCTTCATTTGCTTGATGGTTGAAGCAAACATTGTTTCAGCCATTGGGTTGTCAATGTAGTTTGATGATGATGTTTTTCAACGGACCTCCGGGAATTTCCTCATTTTGGGATGCTATAGCGAAGCCGTCGGCGCGCCAAAAATTTCCGAAAAGTGAGGACCTGCTGAGGATTCACGTCATGTGACTTAACTAATTCTTTCAACAGGACCCGTGGTTTATACATTGATCCTATGGGATATACAGTCATGGCCAATATCATCTCACATGGTAATGTCTCCCTCAACTCGTGGTTTTCTTGAGCAAAAATCTAAATTAGTGATTTCATGGGAATTGCAGGATCACTCCCAAATTTAAGATATTGCAGGAAGTAAGGCAAAAAACAATTTTCCGGTCGGATCAGGGATTAGGGTGGGCTTTAAAATCCTGAAAAGGCCTGCTATGCTTCTTTTTGGTCAATGTTTGGATGTCAAGACTGAATTGGTACCCCACCAGTTGTAATTTTGAGTTATAAACCCCTATGAAATGGCCTTTTCAATGGGTAACTAGGGTAAGTTATACAGTTATACACGTAAGTTCTAATCCTACTTCTAGGTGCCCCATTATCATCTCCATTTATAAATGGTTTTTGGGCCCTCCTTGTAGGCTTCGATGGTTTGTTGGTAGATTCGTAGATTTCGGAGAAAAATCATGTCATCTCCGAGCTGTATGAAACGAGTCGGTTTAACTTGTCATTTCCTAAAAAAAACAAAAACTGGACTGATTTTGGGTTTACTTTGGATGTTTCTGTTTTTGTTCTCGAATTAAAAGAGGGTTTGATTCAATGTTTTGTTTTTCCAAAATTTGGTGGGTTTTCGAAGATTGGTTTTGAAACTTCAAAATTCTGTCTCTTTCCAGTTGAACTTCCAAAGAACTGTTTTGATACACTCTGGAAGATTAACATGGCACCTACTAATCAACCATTTGGAGAGGAAAAATGATCTTCCAACCTCCAGGGAATTATGTTCCATGTTAATCTTCCAGGGGTGTAAAATTGATAATATTATTTGACTTTGACCAGATATTTTGAATGAATCAAGTGATATGGATGGGTTATGATGGAAAACCCTATTTTTTAATGGATGATTTGGGGGTACACTATTTTCGGAAACATCCATATGATCACTAGGCGCTGCCGACCCGTTATTTCTGACCACGGTCTTTTACTTACCAGACCGTCAAGCTCGCTCTGTAGAGACCAGACCTTCTGCAGGGAAAGTACTACTGGCCCATGTTTTCGGTGTATAAAATCACTGTGTACCTACATTAACAACACAAAACATGTACACAGACCAACTAAATGCCAGATGTAGGAAACTATTTCATACATTCAGCATGGGTAGGATGTCCACAGAAGTAGTCACACTTCATCGTTTCAGAGTGTATAGCTTAAAAGCACCAGATTTGGAAGATTAAGGACAATTACATTGAATGTACCCTCCCTGAAACATCGGGCATCCCAAAAGGAATGTTCATCTTCCAACCATCCATTTTCAGGGGCTATGTTAGCTGGGCATATCTTCGATTAGCCTTATTCCCTTAGCTCCTTTGAGTTTAGTGGGATTTTACATGTAACCCACAAAGAGTTTAACTTTTACCAGGGAACCTAAGGGTTGCCATGTTAGTTTTAGAGAATTTAACTCTTTGGGAACTTTGCCTTTTAGCTATTTTAGCTCCATCATTTTGGGTATCCATGCGTTAAATATCTGCTCGAGAGTCCCACATGAATCAAACGGTGTTCTTATGTAGAAATCTGACTCTGTATTTGAAGCCACCAGCAAGGGTTGTATACGAACATTTGAGCATCATTCAGGATCTGGCAAAGAGTTCTTCGTACTATTGATATTGTCCACAATAATTTGTTGGAAATTGGGGAAATTTGGGGTAATTTGGTGCAAACAGAAATGATATGCATATCATCCTGGCAATTCTTTGTGACCCTTTGGGGATGGTCAAGTGACTCTTTTGAATGGCTAAGTGACCTCCAACTAGGGGATGAAAAGGTCACGTTGAAACACATGGATGGATGATGTTATTTTGCTTTCCATCAACCCAACTGTTGATACGAAGGTCGAGGCGAGGATTGGACACACTTGTCACACCAATTGTTGTTTTATTCAAGAATTCTACATCTGACTCCATGCCTCATGATGACCTGAGCTGACTCCTCTGTGGTGGTTTAGTTGAGAAAGATTTACCCTACCTTAGTTCTCAAGTGTTTTTTTCACACATGACATAGGTGACAACTTATGAAGTATTTAAATGTATTTAAAATGGCAAGTTTTTTTAGTCCGAATCATTGAAATGGATGTGTTGGAATGCAGGTTGATTTGACTTCTTGACTGCCATAATCTTCGGAGTTTCCGGGCAGTTTTCTCAAATCTGTAGTGATTTTGAGGGACTTTTCCCCTTCTGATGATGTGGTTCCCCTGGCAAAGCTGGTGGCCAAGAAGTGTCACACTTTGTCGTCGTGCAGGGAGCGTTAGTCGAACCTACCAACACCTTGGCATCCTTGCGGTGTGAAACATGATTGTACTGGCATGGCTGAACAGGGGCAGGTTCTGGAAATCTCGTTGGTTAATTGTTTCAAATATTGTTTATTTTCACCTCTATCTGGGGAAAGTATGCAATTTGACTCATTTTTTTCCAGATGGGTTGAAACCACCAACTAGAATTGGTATCAAGACTACAGTAATACGCCTTTGGACATGGTGAGAAATACTATACTATAGACTATAGGTGGTACTGTTGATGGCTGAAATCCCATTCCCAACCACCGTTTGGATGTATAGAAACAAACCCGTCGTAAATAATGGGATTTCAACTACCAACCTTAACTGGTTTTCTTGCCGGATTTCTTCCAACCATCCCAACCACCTGTTGGATGTATCCCAAACCCGTCGTAAATAACGGGATAAACTGGATAAACGACATATCAACTGGCGCAGGATTTCTTCCATCAACAGTCGTTTCAGAGAGCTTTCGGATGTGATGACGAATCTGTGGCTGGTGGCTTCACTCCCCCAACTAGTGACTACACTTGGACCCCAAAACCCATGGAAAAATGATGGGTTAAAAAATCCCCAAAATATGGGTGATACCCTATAAGAAGGAAGGTTGTAGGTTCCCATGGTAGAAGTTGCTTAACTCCAAGATGGTTGTGATACTGTGGCTTGTTATCATTTTGATGGAATAAACTGTGCACCAAGTGGCACAGAGAATCTCCCTTTCATAGGGTGTCGTATGCCTCAAGGTGCACGATTACGTTCATCAACAGATGTAACGCACACACATAGACAACAGTTTTGAAAGAGTTTAATGACAGATTTTGAGTACACCTTGGAACATTAACATGGAACCTACAAATCAGCCATTTAGAAAGGAACATGATTTTCAAATATTTCAATCCTCCAGGGAATGATGTCCCATATCTTTAGGGATTCTTATGGGAGTGGTATGGGAATAGTATGGGAAGCTTACCATAAGGGGGTCCCATTATTGGGGGTCCCTGAAAATTGCACTGAATATATGTTGGAGCCTGCCTAAGCCCTGGAACCTTTGATAAATAATCTGTTGATTTTGTCATGAAGGCAAGCGAACACTTCACCTTCTCTATGCATATGTTACATTTTTTTTTGGGCAGGACCCAATATATTCCCATAAAAGCCATGTTAGGTATATTTACCGTTATTTACCAGGGAAATATACGTAATACATGGATCTTGTGGGATTTGATTGATCAACTGAATTGCTATTTTTTGTTGTTCGAGCATTGCGAGTGGTACAATCTAGTCACCGTGTATGTATGTGGCCAAGAAGAGTCAACAAAAAATGGAGCGGGCTGTGCTGCACTCTGGCTCCACCCCGGCTTGCCACCTCCCTTCCCTCACCCAAAAATAAGGCCTTCTTAAGGGATTATTAACGACTATTGTCCCTAAAACTAACAGTTGACCCTTGAAAAATGGATGGTTGGAATACGATCGTTTTCCTTTTGGGATGGCCTGTTTCCAGGTGCAAACTGTTAGTTTCAGGGAAGGTATTGTCCCTTCAAAAGGCCTTTTGTCTCGGCATTTGGGGTACCCGAAAAGATTCTCATGAAGCAATCAGAATGAAGTCGGTCGATGCTGAGGAAGCTAAAATGACTTGTCATCGAAACATGACCAACAAACAGTTGATGATGTATGGGTTCACCAGCTGGTGGTTTCAATTCGATCTTTTATTTTTACATAGCAATGATGTTTCATTTGACTTGCAGTTCTATTTTTTCAGGATTTCCGATTCAAGGATTTATTGTTCAAACTATCATGTTTTTTCATGACGAAGTGTCATCAATTGGTTTCAAAGACAAAAATCTGCAGAGAAAGGTTACCAAAACACAGGTATGTGACTGAAGCATAGCCATCATATTGGAAGATCTTGGGGCATTTTACTTCTCTTGGTTTGGTCAAATTATACCACACAACCTCACCCCAGTATCTGAAAAAGATCACCTTATATTTAATGGAAATCCAGGTTGGTGGTGAAATATTTGAATTTTGGCCCAGAAATTGGTGGTTCATCCCTCCTGAAGTGTGTTTTTTGTGTTTTTTTTTTTCATGGATTTTCTTGTCAAATGTCATACCGAAACCCCCATGGAGGTGTTTTTTTAGATGTTCTCGGCTTTTGGGTTCCCCAAAAGACTTATAGACGAAGAACTAAAATAATCAATTTTTTACAAGCACAAAGATCTAAGAATCAGCCGGGATCTCGAGCCGCTGGTGGTTTGGAGATCCCAGACCCCCCGCGGTTTACACATTCAAACGCCACTTTTTTTGGAGGGTCCACAGATTCGTAGCATGTAAACAAAGCAACCCCTGCTGCAGGTCTTGTTCAACCGCACAGAGGACGCTTGGATTTTTTTTCTTGGGAAAGGTGGGCACCGAAAAACATGTTGTCCATGCGCAGTAATGGGTCCCCAAACTGTTTGGATACATGGACGCAACTTTCTAGTTATACCCTTATTATAACTACCCTACAGCTGGGGTGAAGTAAATAGTATAAATAGCAGAGTTTTCTGAGGTAAACAAAATCATTTGCCAACTATAGGGATTTCAGCCTCTTACTGTGAGTGACAAATCTTGGACCATAGAGTATCCAATCTCTAAGGTACGTGAGGATCAGTTGGGTGAGAAGATCATCATGACAGGTTTTTGAATGCTGAGTTGACGTCACGTTTTGTGAGCGAATTTCCACGCATAATTGCATGTATATATAGTTGTTCAGGAAAAAAACTACTAAAGAAATGTGTAGCATTTGTTTAGCAAAAAACAAACCCTGGTAAAACTTCAACAAGAGCTGTGATGTTCAAGTTTTCAAGGTTCTTTGTGAGCCTCATAACCCCGTAATAAGGCCGGCTATTTCCTGGGGGTGTGTACTTGGAGGATTATCCCATTTAGTTGTTGATAACTATGGTTTGTTTTCGTCCCCTCAGGATCGGGTTGGTCTAGTTATAAATGGCCTATCTTCTTATGCGTGTCTCTTAGTCTAACCGTTCCTACAATAAGAAATCTAAGATAAAAAATAGTATTTTCTTCTATGCTATATCTCAAATATATAGTATTTTCAGGATCTTGTATCTCAAGATTTCAAAATAATAATAATAAATTCTCAGAATACAAAAGATTACATGGGATAAATGTAGGTAAATATACAATCGTGCCATGGATCCTACGGGAATACCAGGGACCAGCTCCATTTTCAGTACCTGAAACCTTTGAGCAGTGAAAACACCCTAGTTCTTTAGGGTATCTGGGGATCATTTTAGTAAACCATGATAAGGATCTCTATTAAACAATCAGTATTTCAAATAAACATATCCGGCCGTTTTTTTTTTTCGTGGCTCATATGTAGCTGGGATGTTGTGTTGGGTTTTCGTCAGGATCTTCATTAATCTCGTACTTGGAGGATGGGCTCCCAGGACTTATAAGTCGTTAATTTGCCCATGGTGATCCTAAGTCGGGCCCCTAACTAGGGTTGTTCACCTTACAAAATGGCCATTTCATGGGTTATAGATTATAGATGTGAGTGATCCTAAGCACATACTAACTGGGGTGACCCTCCAAAAGTACCTGATCGCATTGTGTTTGTTGGTTTTTCTCCCCATTAGGATCCCTATTAACCAACCAAATATATTGGAATGTCATAAAGGGTTTGTTATATGGGGATTATTTTGATAATCCATTACTAGGTGGTGGTTTCAAATGGTTTTTATTTTCACCCCTACTTGGGGAAGATTCCCATTTTGACCAAGATTTTTCAACTGGGTTGAAACCACCAACTAGATTATAAGGATGCCTATTAACCAATCAGTATTTCCATGGAAGTGGAAAGTCCCTCGAAACTTTTTATGTTGACTTCCCGAGGACCTCTACGGGAGTGCCTTTGTATATAGCATCCAAGCGGGTACAACTGGGAGTGCCTTTGTTGATAGCAAAGGTCACCAAGAATTTCAGGTACCTAAATAAATAAACACATCTTATAATATACATGAAAAATAAGATGGAGGTATGGAACCTTATTATAGCCGGCTATTTTTTTTGGGGAGGGGTGGGGAAACTTTCCCGTAACATTAAGCCGTATCCACAATACAGCTTATATAGGTAAAATGGATTCCTCCATTTTAGGTACCTGAAATGCTTGGTGAAAAAGGTGTGGTGATGAGGTGTTCAATGGCTCGGCCAAGCAGGCTAACCTGACGAAACTAGAATATCCCGGAAAATTAAGGACTGTTCCAAAGGAGGGGCGATTTTTACAGGAAATTGTGTTTTCTATGGATTTTCAGGGGACATGTTGATTTTTGTGGGATTCCTAATATTTAATAGGAAACATATGCCGTTTAGACTGTTATTTCACCCGGCCCTCTGGCTGAGTAAGATGGCATTGCAACACTAGCAACACTACCTTGGGAAAACCACATGTTGAGTTTCTATAGTTGGCGTTTAGATGTTGTACCAGGATTCCTGGGTAGATTTTTGTTGTTTTTTGGATCACCTAGAAAGGTTGATTCTCAAATGTTATCACTAAGCTAGGTGGTGGTTTCAAATATGTTTTACTTTCACCCCTATTTGGGGAAGATTCTCATTTTGACTAATATTTTTCAAATTGGTTGAAACCGCCAACTTGTAAATGTTGGCCAGTTTTTTTTTCACCCAACGGACCCTGGGATGATTTGCTCCAAAAGCAGCTACCGGGCAACTTGGAAACTTCCCCCCGTTGGACATGACTCATATGACACAACTCCATGGGAGATACAGCACCCTAAACTCACTCTAATTGTAGCGGGGGGACATGGATAGAGATCTAGAAGTGTCGCCAAACATGTGATTCGGAGCCAAACTTGATGATCTGAACATTTTGTTCCATGATCAAAGCTGCTTGGCCGAGCTGTCGGTTTGTTCATGCATGTTTTGAATTTTCCCATGTGGATGTTGAGTTTATTTTCAGTTGTGATTTGTTAGTTTCAGGGAGGGCAACGGCCAGTGTGATTCTCTGAGGCCATCAGATTGACCAGTTGTGATTTTTTGTTGCGAACTTCTCATAGGATTCCTGAGGGGGGGGGTGATTCCCCTAATCTTCCCTAATGTTCCTTAAGGTTCCCCAATCTTCCCTAGGAAATCGCAAGAGATGCAAGAAATGCGGGAGAATCGGACAGAAGGTTTGATGAGACAGATGGCAAACATGAGTGCAGACATGAGCAAGGTGCTTGCTGCACTTCAGGAGCAGCATGAAGCGCAAACGAGCTTTGCACAAGCCAGTGCGTTCAGTCAAAAGTTGCTGGCAGCTAGGCCTGCTGGAGGAAAGAAGAGCCGAGCAAGACGAACCATTGACTACTTAGCTGAATGCCACTTGATCGGTGGCTTGTAGTCAAATCTTTGGTTCAGGGTGTGGGCCACCAAGGAGGAAATACAGAAGCTGAATGCCGCAGTTCAGCAGCGTCCAAACTTAATTTTCAGTCATACCTGGTGAGGTGTGAATTTGCAGCCTTTACTTTAAAGGTTTTTCTCCTACATTTGGGTTGATTTGTAATGGTAAATACATGAGAAATACCATATTACCACTGACCACGTGCAGTAAATCATGATGAATATGTTTTTCAGGTTCCAACCTATGGGCTTAAGAATCAGCTGGGGCCCATTGGAGATGTTTTCATATCTCGGTTTCATGTCCAGATGGGAATATGGAAGTTCCTGTGAATTTACGTTTGGTTTGACTGGAGAACGGAAGATTTCAGCTTTTGGAATGAGATTTGGTTTTCAGTCAAGATGTAGATTTTTCCCAACTTTTTGGCATTCAGTATGCCAGTTTGAACGTTTGGCCTTTGGCCGTTGCTTTGGCTCTCAAAGGAGAAGTCAACACGAGCAGAACATGACATAACAGACTTCTGGGATCTTTCTTCAGCGCCTTGCTGCAGATGGTCCTGCACCAGAGGTCGACTGGCTCAAATGGGATGAGAAGGTGCCGCATGCTGATTATTTGAAGGCAGCTCTTGAACAGGCAAAGGCTAAGGATTCTTTCTTAGCCTATCGGCGTGGAGGTGGTGACTGCATTGGCGTTGTGGTGGAGGGCTTGCTTCACAGATTTCGTCTTTGGGAGGTTTGGGGTATCCCCACTGATTTTGGTCCTTCCACGGTTTGCCAGATTCTTGGTGAGCTGAAATGGGAGATTCACAACAGACCTACTCCACCCAATGGTAAGTCTCGACCCTGGATCTTTCATGGCCGACCTGCGGACATTACGGATTCATTGTCATACAAAACGAGGTCCCATGATTCTTAAAACATATATACACAGCCCCTGAAAATTGGTGGTTGGGAGACTACTTTCCTTGTGGGATGCCATTTTTTCAGGCGCTATGTTCGGAAGGTAATATATTATATTTATATATATATATACATCCCTTGCAAGTCCAAGACCAAACAAAGAATGGTCTTTAGATCCACGTGAAGAATTCCCGATCCTACCAATGGGCAAAGTTTGGTCGACTTGGACTTCCTGGCTATCTGTTTTTTGGCGGGGTTCAATGCACTTGAAAAATTAGGCACCGATCCGCAAACGCTTAAAAATTCATGTTGGCCATCCCCAAGGTGCTGGTGTACCTGTGGTGGTTCAGTATCCTGACGGGTATGAGGTGCCATGGGTTGAACTCCGGGGTCACGGGTCAAACAGTTTTTCGGTATCCAAAGGTTCAAATGAGCAATGACAAAACCCTAGGCCTTGTTCAGGGTATATAGTACCCAGGAAGTCCAAGTTGACCAAACTTTGCCCATTGGTAGGATCGGGAATCCTGAATCCATGGATCATCCTAAAGACCGTTCTTTGTGTGGTCTTGGACTTCCAGGGAGTATATAGGGGATTAATCATACTACACAGTTTTTCATGGGGACTTCCTGGGACATCCAAGTATAACTAGGTGGTGGCAACTCAAAGATTTTTATTTTCAGCCCTACCTGGGGAGATGACCCAATTTGACTATATTTTTCAAAGGGGTTGAAACCACCAACTACTAACTACTACTAGATAACTCTTTCTGCCAATAAATTGTGGAGTCGTGGACCTTTCCGGTGGTTCCAACAGCTCGCCCCTGGAAAGTTGCCGAAACCCAAAAGGAAAAATTTCATCTTCCAACCATCATTTTTAGAGGCAATTGAACTTAGGTGGGGTACCCATTTTTTGATGGTTTGGAACAGGTGGACCGCTTTTAGATATAACATGTCCATTTTTGGTATAGTTTTTAATTGAGGGTATCACCCCATTAACTTTCACGAGGACTCCACACTGAAGCAGTGTTTTAGGCAGGGCTGAAGGTAAGATGTCCCACGAAGTTAGGATATAAAAGGTTAGGGTCAGTGGGTTATTAACCTTAATATATCCCATTTACAAGTAGGGTTGGTTTCAAATTGTTTTTTGATTTTCAACCCTATTTGGGGAAGATGTCCAATTTGACGAGCATATTTTTCAGATGGGTTGGTTCAACCACCAACTTGTAATAATATAACCCATTGATCCTAACCATTGATCCTAGTTTTCCAACAGGACATCCAAGTATTGGAGGGCCCTGTGTTGGCATGTTGTACGGAACAAACCGACTTCCCGCAGCAACATTCTCAGTTCTCACCGCTGACCTTGAAGATGGGTTGTGTTAATTTATGAAGCCCCAAGGGGTTGCTTAGGGAATGTTACGTAATGATGGGGAAACTATGGTGAAGATGAAGGAACCAGTTTTTTTGGTTAGGGATCCATTTTCCTGATGAATCCTATATTTAATACTATTACTATTTACTTTTTTCTTGTGTTAACTTTCAATGTTCCAAACGGATCAATGGAACAAGTGGAACGACACTGAAGTTCTATCCCCTTGACCTCGCATCGTTGTGACACACGCAACAATGAACACAAGTGATACACCCTCGAAAACTAACATGGATACCCCAAATAGCCATGTTTTGAAAGGAGATACTTCTTCCAAATCATCAGTTTGGTTATCTATGTTACTTTTCAAGGGTGTAGGGTGTTTAAAAAAGATCGATGTTCCAAAAAGATTCATCTGGTCTTGTTCTCTCCAGGCCGATGTAGCACTTCAAAAACGTGCCTTGGACAAAAAAAAAGTGAAAGAAACAAACATGAGTCTGGTCTTGGTGGGACGAAAATGGCATAAAATGACCTCATGGATGAACAAAAACTTAAGTTCCTCAAGTAGCAAATCACGATTTCATGTCTTGAATTTCCTGAGTTCTTTGAACCTATCATTTTTAAGGTGATTTTTTTCAATGTTTTTTTATCGGTCCAAAAAGTACGTGTATTGAATCAAACAAGGTTTGACTCATATTGTTGGTAGAAGAAATCCTGCACCACCTGGGATGTATAAAACCGTGTAAATAACGTGATAAACTACCAACCTCAACTGGTGCAGGATCTTTTCCGTCAACTGTAGGTCACTCTTCATCAGGTTCCCTTTCAGAATCTGCTGTTGAATGGGATGCTTGGAACGTTGTAAGTTGGATTTTTGGCCATTCCGGGATGCCAGCGGCAAACAAGGCAAGCCCTAGACTTGGAGGGTCGTCCCAGTTAGTAAGTAGTTAGTATATAATCCCCATTTGCAAGCCATTTAAGCCATTTGGAAGGGAAAAACCCCAGTTGGGGGACTTACTAACCAATAGTTACTAACTACCTACTATTTGGGATCATCTTCCAAGTACCAGTTATAAATGGGCCAGTTACCTATTTCTAGGGCCATTTCTACAATCCCCGCAACTCCACTTACATCCCGCCTTGTGCGTTTCTGTGTGGCCACTGGCTGTCATCTTGGAAAACGGCCGACACCTAAATGATAAGTTATAAGTTGCACAATGAACTCAGACTCTAGGTGGTGGTTTCAAAGTTTTTTATGTTCATCCCTTATTTGGGTTTTTGGGGAAATGATCCAATTTCACTAATATTTTTCAAAGGGGTTGGTTCAACCACCAACTAGAGACTGGTCAACCTACCTTCCCCGAACGTACCTCAGAAATAGCCGGCCCGTCTTATTGACCATTGGTTTCCCTTATGCCAGCTATTAAGCCCTCATTGATTTAAATTACTGGTGAATCATCAAGCGCTCTGACAACGGTGTTTTATCGTGGTGCTCGATCTCAGGGATACTAAATCAATCTACACAGGCAAACCTAGATAAAGCCAGTAAGAAACTACCCGGTGGTTTCAAACATTTTTTTGTTTTCATCCCTACCTGGAGAAATGATCCAATTTGACTCATATTTTTTAAATTTGTTGAAACCACCAACTAGGAAAACATTGTTTCCCAGATTTACCCTTTACCACCCACATGACTTGAAGAAGCCCAGTCTAAAGGAGTGCCCAGGAGGCCAAGTAAGACATGTTACCATTTATCATTGACCTTAACCCTGCATGTGTTTGACTGTTTGTTTTTTTCAATATCCTGGGCTTACAAAGTGAGTGAAATAGATTGGAGCTGTACTAATCTTATATTAATCATGTCATATCCTTGTTCCAAACTATACAAATTGCGACGAAATGTGCATGTTAATTAAAAACTGGGTGGTGGTTTCAAATATTTTTTTATTTTCACCCCTACCTGGGGAAAATCCAATTTGACTAATATTTTTCAAATGGATTGAAACCACCAACCAGAAAAAAATGTATGCACAAAAAACACCAGGGCATCATTGATCCCACCTAACGAAATTATTTCAATCACATGGACATGTAGCCATGTTTCAATTTATACAGAAAACCACCAGGTTCTTCCGAGCCCCAAACTTGGGTTTTTTTAATGACCATTTTCAGGGATTGTTGACGACCTCCATTTATGTGATCAGAATGAGGTCACTTGGAAGAAGCAGGCACCTGAAACTACATTACCCTCCCTGAAACTAACATAGCACAATTTTTGAAAGGAAAATCATCTGAAGCAAATCTCAAATCTCATATTTTCTGGACTCCCTAAAACTAACAAACATTTTCGCACCTGAAAATGGATGGTTGGAAGACCATTGTTTCCTTTTGGGATGGCCTACTGGCAGGGATGGTAATTCTGTGAGTTTTTTTCGCAATGGGGCCAAGCATTCATTATGGAAATTTCAGGCTGCCCCCCCAAACCCCCCAATGCCAGTCATCCCACCTTTGAAAGAGCCGGCCGAAAAAAAATAGGACTTCAATGTTTAGCATCATTATCCCTTAGTGATGCCTCAATAATCCCTTACATCCCCTAAGAAATCCTTGAAATATCCATCCATCCATCCATCCCAAATAATCCCTCAAGAATCCCTTAGTTGAACCCCCTCACAACCCGGTAAGAATCCCTATATAACACAGGGACATTGCGCATGTTATGTTCGATGGTTTCTCGACTTCCATGCATTCAACGTGCAAAAAAACGACCAGGATCTGTGACTCGAAAAGCCGCTTGGTCGGCTTCCTGGACTCCAGGTCGGACCTGAAAATCGTTAGAAAAAAGGCGAGGGTAATTTCAGAAGGTGGGGCCCCCTCCAATTGTAAATGGAGCTATAACCCCTTTAAGTATCTAGCTTGTGGTTTCAAATATTTTTTATTTTCATCCCTATTTGGGGAAGATTCCCAATTTGACAAATATTTTTCAAATGGGTTGAAACCACCAACTAGTAACCCCATTTAAGTATGTTTATAACCCCGGTTCCCCTTTTTTCAAGGGCAGTTATATAAGAGTTATAACTCCACTCATTGCAAAAATCCATGAGACAAAGTCGGACAAGCTCGTCTCTGCATGGTCCGCTGGGCACAAAGGAGCCTCAGCCAACAGGCCAATGTCCACCGAATGCCGCATCTTGAAATCCTTGTCCGAAGTGCCGGATGAGACATCGCCACTGGCAGACGCTGCATCCGGCTCAGACTTGCCATCTCTTGCCCAAGTGATGCCATTCCCAGTCACAAAGAGCAACCAATTGCCAGTTGATTGATCCATGTTGACCAGATGCTTGGTCTTCTTGATGGGCAGGACCCCCAAAGTTCCCCGGAAAAATGGTGGTTGGAAGACGATCCTTTCCTTTTGCGATTTTGTAACTTTTCATGGGAAAACTCGCTGTTGAACTTCGGGGTGGTACCCATCTTTGCTTGGATTTCACGACTTGTTGGTGATTTTTTACTTCATACCCTTGGACACCAAAACCATGAAACATGAAGGTTTTACACCCCAAAAATGAACATAATATGGGTTACAACCCCTAAAAATGTAGGTTTTGGCTCCCATGGAACCATGGGATTCATCACCATCATTGCCCACCATTTGAGAGAATATGGTTTTCTTTTCCCAGCATCTTTTCAATTAAATCCAACTCTGCCGGGTACCCAGCATTGGTCCTGTATGGTTCGGAAAAAACACAAGTATACCAGTCACCCCAATGACTAGATATGGAAGTTTCCGAAAATAGGGATACCCCCAAATCATCTATTTTGATAGGGGTTTCCATTATAAACCATCCATTTTGGGGTATCCCTATGTTCGGAAACACCCATATTCTTTGAAGAGAGAATCAAAGCTTTCTTTAAAATACCTCCCAGTGACAAGTGGGGGGTTTTAAGGGGCTCTAGATGGTCCTGGTGGTTTCAACAAAAACATGCAAGATGATCCAATGTAAGCATGCTTCAGGGATCATTAAATGAATCCCATCTTTGGGGGATCAAACTTGATGTAAGTGTTCGATAACTATCAGCGATTGAACCTAAGCATAGTGGATTGTGTTGGTTGGTGCCATCCCCTGCACATATTTTGAGATACTCCCCCAGTCAGCAGTAAACTGGTCAACAAGTAGAACATGATAGCTTTAGTAGCAGATCCCTATGAACTTTTGATTTGACACTGTTACTGGGTGGGGGAGCATCCCATGACTTGTAAATGGTTAATAACCACGGTCATCGCAAGTCCCCTAAGTAGATCTAGGACATCCAACCTTGGCCAGGTCCACTTCGTCAAACGTATCTGGGATGGTCCTACGAGTCTCCCGTGGTGGACACGAAAACCTTGAAATTACGACCACAGCAAGAGGCCACCCCGTGACGATGCATGGGTTTTGGTGGGATGGATTTATTCCCTGAGAAACAACCAACCAACAAGCAGCAACAATCAACAACAAACACCAAACAATAGACAACAAGCAATTAACAGCAAACAAACCAACAACCAACATTAAAAAAAACACAACAAACAACAACCGAGCTATTTGTATTAGTTTTTGTTGAATGCCCCTTGGATGTGAAAAAATCAGCGCCAGCGAGCAATACCAACAGCTGAGCCTTTCAAAAAAGGGCACTGAAGGTGGTTTAAGGTGGTTGATGTTCATGACGCAGGTGGCTTCATGTTACAGTTGTGGGATTCAATGACATGGTAGATATTGACGGAAGTACTTATTTGTGTGTGTACGTACGAATAATCAGATGGGATCCATATATGGATTCTTTGCTCTTGCATGTGTTTTTTTTTGATAAAAAAACTACAAAATCGCGGATAGCACCGAGTGAGTCGCGTTTTTTTGGGGGGGAATGAATGTTTGTTTTTATGTGTGGAGAATTCATATTGAACCCGCGACAGCTGAAACAGTAGTATTTTCATTTAATGTACATTGTACATAGGTTATTTTCAATTCCATACATGGATCATGTTGGTACATCTTGTTACACGGTGCCCAACCAACAAAAAAAACGAATCATCCCGTTGATGCCCGAATGTGGATTAGGTTTTGGGGCGAAGGAGCTTGGATCAACAGTGGGATTATTTCTCCATACAATACCCCTAGACATCCAGGACTTCGCCATCCTCCCGTCGTACCGATCGTGAGAATCGATGTGAGTTTGGAAACCCTAAAAAGCCAAAACTCGCCTCAGCAAATGGTTTCGGGGGTTCAAACACCTACTGAATAGGCAATTGGATGTCTTCTGTACCAGGTTTTGTGATGAAGCACCTTTTGGGACATTTTTGGGGCTTAAATTGATGAAATTCGTCCATTTTTTTGGTGATGTTTAAGGATGGTAAAAATCAACAAAACCCTGAAAAGGTTCCAGTTTTCATTTCTGTTTGGTCAAGACTGGGCGACTGGTAAAGGCTCCAGACCAGATAGGTTGAGAATTTTATAGCACCTCCAATGATGTTGCTGTTTGTTTCTTGTTTTTGCAGATCTGAGTGTTTTTCTTTGTTTTTATATGATAACTTATAGGTACTTTTTTGTTGGAGCTATAAAACTTAAATTTGGGGTGAACTTTCTGAACCCTAGGTAAGATTTTGCATGCATGAGTCGAAACATTTCCTATTGAAAATTCGAGATACCCCCCTGGAAACTAACGATGTATCCCCTAAACATCAACGGTTAGAAGATGTATATATTCCCAACTGAAATAGTTCCCTCTTTAGGGAGGACTTTCCTTAGTTTTCGAGGGGTGTTCTGGTTAGTTTAGCCAGAGTCGGACCTGCACGTTTTTTGTTGCCAGGGTTTTTGTTGCTTTTTGTTGGACCTGCCACAGGCCTGTCTTCAACTGAAAGCCCCTTTCCGTGGAGTTCCCAAGTCCGGGCACCCGTGTGTTGAAATCAGCGATGTATAGAGGGTCTTCTCTTGGAGGGTTCAAAAAAAGCCAAAAAAATTAGAGGACAAGCAGAGAAAGCAGGGAATTGTAGGTATTTGGGTGGTGGGTACTCAAATATTTTTTATGTTCATCCCTTACTTTGGGGACATGATCCAAGTTGACGATCATGTTTTGAAGATGGGATGAAACCATCAACTTGATAGTGTATAAGGAGCCAGGTATATTCTCAGGTGATGATTGGGGTGTCCAATCACCGAAACGAAACGCATCGTTCTTAGGTGATTGGATCTCTAAAAGGTATGGGGAAAAACACCCCAGAAGTTTAACAGCTCGCCCCATGAAAAATGCTGGTTGGAAGACAAGCCGGCGTCCTTTTGGGGCCGGGCAAAATTTCAGGGGCTATTCTGAAGCTCCAGGGAGTAATATATAGGGGTCATTTAAATTTGACCCATTTTGGGATCATCAAATGTATGGTGATTTTGAGGGACTTCCTTATCAACTCTTCCGAAAAAAATACAAAACATATTCCCTGAAAAAAAACACCGGTTGGAAGACAAATTTGTTCCTTTTGAGATGGTTCCTGTTTTGGAGGACATGTCAATTTTTGGCAAAGTTGACTGGTGGTGAAATTAGGATCGATCAATCTCAGCCGATTTGATTTCAGGTGTGGATTTTGTCTATTTAATGACGCATGGATTTACATGGTGGGCCCATACGATCGTTATAAGTGGAGTTATAACCCTTATAAATGGCCTCATAAACGGGTAACTGGCTTTAGCAACATATTTAAAGGGGTTATAACTCAATTTATAATTGGTAGGGGCCCACCTTGTAGGCACATGTGGGAACGGTGATTTTTGAATTTTTCCGTACTAAATGATGATGAAATGAGATGCTGGTTGGGGGTGAAACATTTGCCAGAACATAAACCATTAAACGTCTACGAATGTTGCTTTTGGAAAAGGGGCTTCCCTTCAACCATGGCTTTGTTTGGTGTCCATCTTTGTTTTGGGGAGTGTACGAATTAGCCATTCAATTTTTAATTCCGGAACAACGGCTGGAACAAGGAATTTTCCCATGAAGATGTTGGAACCCTGCTAAACACGAGGATTTGCCAGTAAAATATTTGTTTATTTGGCGGGGGGACTGAATTGCTACGAGGCGACCAACGGATCCAGTTACAATAATAAATGGCGTTATTAATAACGCCAGTTACCCATTTGTAGTGCCACCCATTTATAAGGCTGGGTTATAACTCCACTTATAACTGGTAGTGGCTCACCTGGTATGTTTTTGCCGAAACGACATCAAGGATTTGGTGTTGTCCAATTATTTTAATGTAAGTACCAGGTTTTTGGAAGGCCCAAAAGAACTACGTTTGGGAGGGTTGTTTCTTGGGATTCTCACCAGGTCCAGTCACTTTTCATTTTTCACCGGCTCCAACTGAACTCGTGCCGTGGAAGAAGGCTGGAAGGCCACACCCTGGCATATCGTAGGTGATCACGAATTTGTTCTGCAACACCTTGGGAATGCCACATTGGTCCAAGGCAAACCCATGCTACCAATGCAATTGTCAAAGAGATGTACCAGCTGCAGATGGGACATAAGAATGTCATCAACCAAAATGCTGGGCTGAGGAACAAGATCGATGATTTGGAGAACTTTAGAGACCTTGACTTCAGTGGCTATACTTTTGTAGATGCAACTTTTGCAAGAAACCTGAAAGCCCCTTTTCAATGTGGAAGGAGATCACTTCAAGAAACCTGAAAGGAGACATGTTGCGCATTCTCTTTGTCAATGGAGTTTACTCGCATTTATTGGGGAGCTTGTCGTGCCAGAATATTTGTTGGTTCACTCAGGAGGAAAAAGGGAAAGCCGAAGGGAAACGCAGTGGAAAGGGTCCTTAAGTGGTTACTAAGGGGGTAAAACCGGGCCATTTATAACTACATCAACCCTACAAAGGCGACTTACTAACCGTAATAACCGAACTTACAAGCCACGGGATGATCCTCCAAGTATTCATGGAAGAAACCAAGCCAATGAGTTCATACAAACGGCCCTAAAAATCTTGGGGCCTCCGTTGTTTGCAATCTTCCTCCCACGGAAAAAGATGGTGCTTCCTGGTGATGCTTCAATAGCTTAGCAGGTTATTGCAGGTCCCAAACTTAAACATTTCTGCCAAAAACTTACTTACAGGTTCATTCACTAGCCCCTTTTTTTGAATGGGATCCAAAAGAGAATTTGCACGAGGCCTATTTTGGGCTCGCCTACATAAAGAAGGAACCATCCTATAGGACTCCACAAAGATTGTCAATTAGGATCTTTACACCCCCGCAAACAAACATGTCCCCTAAAAAGCTACTATTTCAATAGGAAATGCATTTTCCAACCAGTAAATTTCACTTGACATTTCCGTTTAGAGGGAACCATCCTATATTTCGGCACTTTCGGCCCAAAACCATACCCGACAAACAATTTCTCAGGAGGTATGCGCCTTGATTTTTTTGGCAACATCATTTTTCCCATGGACTCCTGAAGTTCAAGATGCAATGGTGGGCCTCTACCAGTTGTAACCTTAGTATATAATTAAGTAAGGTTGTAACGTTCCCCATTTGTTTTTCGCCATTTTTCCGGGGGATACCCCATGTCACTCCGCGTTACAACTATAGTTTTTTGGGCCCACCTTGTGTAAGGAATAACCAAACCTATCGGGTTCTGCCCAACCCAAAACACCCGGGACCCTGCTAAGGGTGGCCACCTTGTTCACCTTGGTCGACAAAGTCGGGATAAGGCCTGGGGGTTGCCATGGTAAATGGTAAATGCAAGGGAGGTAACACTGTTGATGGCTGAAATCCTGCACCAGATGATAGGTAGTTTACCCCATTATCCACGGGGTTTTATACAGTACATCCCAAGTGGTGCAGGATTTCTTCCATCAACAGTGACAGTCCTTTCATACAATATATGGATAGTTTCCAGTTTTTTCCAAGTGACTTTTTCGCCCAAATGGAGGTCACCAAGAACCCCTGAAACGGACACTTTCAAACCCCCCAAAAGGGTCACTCGGAAGAACCTGGATTATGATTTGTGTTTATACAGAATTATTTTAAGACACGTGAGGAGAATGAATTTGGCCTATCTTTGTCAATCTTTGGCACCCTTCCAAGAAAGCACCTTTGAGCTGTTTGGGCCTTTGAATTTATCCTAACCCGAGACGCTCAATGTATGATGTATTACGTTCACCCCCTGAAACTAACCAGTTTTGTACGTAAAATGTTTACCCTACATCGAGTATCTGGCAATGTAACTTAAACTAAAAGTGCTCAACTTTTTCGTTCCAGGGACCTGAGTTGTGGTTCGCGTATAAGTCGAGTTAAAAACTACATTTATAGGGGTTATAGGCCGAGTTAATTACTTGTAAGGCCATTTATATCCATTTATGGTGGTTTTCACCCCATTGACAACTGGATCCGGGGCACAGCTTGTTCAACGAAAGACCAAACACTTGGAGTACTCAACTTTGATCGAACCACGACTGGATATAGGTGTGTCTGGGATTTGGATCGTAAAAAACAAATCTACAAGAAAGTCACATCAATAAATGTAAAAACATCTCTATTGGGTTACCATGGGTTACCCTCCAAAATTTGCAAGTGTAGATGATACGTTAATACCAAATGATCTCCACATGTAATACAAGGGAAAAGTCCTGGGAGGTGGTTGACCTTCAATCATTTGGCATATTCCCTACTAAGCTTGATGTTTGGGGGTTCAAACAACTAATTGATAGGAAACTGGATGTCTAGGGAACATAATCGATGCTGCCCATAGGTCCCATCTCTGCAGCCGCTGTGTGCCACAAGATATTTCGGTGCACCTTATTGGCAGAGATAGTAAGCGATGATGGCTATCGTCAAGATAGTGGGCGGCATCCGGAAGAAACATGTATGAAGCTAAGCTGCCGTCAGGTTTTCCTTCGAGTTGGGTATCTTCACTCATTGTGCAAAGACGAAGC
Organism: Breviolum minutum Mf 1.05b.01; assembly: GCA_000507305.1. Classification (NCBI taxonomy): domain Eukaryota; class Dinophyceae; order Suessiales; family Symbiodiniaceae; genus Breviolum; species Breviolum minutum. The sequence continues at coordinate 532,757 of DF239024.1, forward strand.
AGTCATGCAAAGTGCAGAGATGGGACCGATGGGCAGCATCGATTATGCTCCCTAGACATCCACTTACCTATCAATTAGTTCTTTGAACCCCCAAACATCTCCTCAGGCTCGGCTTTTGAGGGGTTCCTTGCACACCAATCTTCATCAGGTATGACTGGAGGATTGTTGATGTCTAGGGAAACATTTGGCTCAGGGGCCTAAAAAAATTGATGATTTTCCAAACAAAATGAAGCATTTCCAAAAGAAGAGCTGTTTTTTTTTTTTGGAAAGGAACTCAAAGCTCTGACTTTGCAATCCTGCACAATTCAATCAATGTACCTCTAAATTTTGATTTTCCTCCAACCTTTTTTGTGTTGGAAACCAACCCTCCACAACCGATCCTGACCAAGCTGGGGCCATGTATCCACCCTGCAGGTCTGTGACCCTGCAGGGCCGCACCAGCGACGCCCGTCCGCTGGGTGCGCCCATGACGTCACCATCGGAAGGGGTGACGGATCCAGGACGAAGGGCAGGGGGTAGGTTGTGTTGGTTTTCTTAGAGCTGCGTTTTTGTACCATGGTAAATCACCATAAATCGGCATCCTGGACACCACAATGTTGGAAACATATTTTTCTTGGAACTTGCATGTGGGAAGCATCCAAAAGTCGCCAGTCATCCAAGTTTTGGTTGGGTTGTGTGGCCCGACGAGGTCCACCAATCGTGGGATTGGTCCGTTTTTTCGGGCAGGGGATATCACTTCTAAATGGAGTTATATATACCCCCTATAAATGGCCGAAAATTATATGGATAACTGGGGTTTTTAAAGTGATAACCCGACTTCTATACCGGTTATAACTCCATCTTTAAATGGTAGCGGGCCCACCTTGTAGACAACTTAAACGTACACCTTTTTGAGGTGGATGGTGTTTTTGGAGGTCCAAATGACACAAAACCTCCGTTGAGGTGGCACTGGATCTTTAGGATGGGACGCAAACAAAACCTTGCACCCCTTTGGGTTTGGTGAATGTGATTTACTAAGACTTGCTTAACTTCCTAGTCCCTAAAACTCTAAAGGTTGCCAAGATGGATTCTGACGCCTTAATGAACATAAACATTGGTTGAAATCCCTAAAAACGTCCGTACCACCATTAAAAAAAGACGGTAAACAACTTCCTTTTGAAGAAACGGTGAGGAGTTCACCGTTTTCACATCAAAGAGTAGCTTGGCTGCAGAAAAATTGGGGGGGCCAGGTAAAAGTGTAGATGGTAGGTTGTCACCAGTAGAATCAGTTTTTGATTGTGAATAACAATCTCTGAAGATTTTTTTTGTTGTACACATTTTTTTCAATTTGATATGAATGTAAGTAACTATCCATAGTACAAACATATACTGTATATGGAGTGGCAGCTCCCCTTACGTATGTGCAAAGGAGCGCAACACTCTTAAGGGACTTTTGGGAGCATGAATGGTGTTGTAACCTCACTGGGTAGGGGTTATAACCCCAGCTACCTACTTATAAGGTCAGTAATAGAGGTTATGTCACCTGATTTATAACTGGTAGGGGGTGTATTTTTGTATCCTGTATTTTTTGAAATCTCTGGTGAATATGGATTCACTTGGTTGTTGGTTGTTTTTGCCGTTGTTTATGTTCAGTAGTGGTTAGTGGATGTGTTGAAGCTTGTTCACTTGGAACACGTTTCATGTCAAAAGGGGTTTCAGCCTGCAGCACCTGGACAGAATTTTCTAAAGTCATTTGTCCATAGCTATTCAACCACCCCCAAAGTACACCCTGAGGAATATAAGGGTTCAATCAGGCCTTATTAAGGGAAACCTATGGTTAATAAGTAGGCCTTATTCCTGGGGTGTTACATTCGGGGGCTGACTGTATCTTTAAACTTTTGACCATACTTTTGATGATGCCCTGCCCAACAAAAAACATGTTTTTTCCTCTTAGCAAATTTAGTAGACTAACAAGTTGCTGTGGTCATTATGCTTAGATATTTTTTAGTGCGGTGCATACATAATGATACATATGTATATACATGTATATGTATGTTTAATTGTATACTGTAGACATGTATATGTACATAGGGTGCATATATATATCCGTAAGTCGCACATTGTTTTTGCGACTTCATCTTCGAAGAAAAAACACACACCTGTGGGTGGAAACCAATCCAATGCAGGTTTCCGAACCTTTGCCATTCATTGAGGTGGCCAGTCTTGGAAGCTGGAGAGCGTTTCTTCTTTTGTGTTTCTACTGGGGTCTCTCGGCGTTTTTTTGACAAACAAAACATGAGGGGATTAAAACCATGGCGGTTTTAGGTGGTATAGGTGGTTGTTTTTTTTGAATGATGTGTGCTTAGTTTTTTTTCAAACGGAAAAAATTGGTTGAGGTTGAATTGCTTCTTTACCTCAAGAATTGAAAGCGACTCCAAATTGGTCTGCCTTTTTGCGTTAGTTAATTTTGATTAAGTGTACCAGGGGTCATTAAATTACCCATTTTGTGGGGACCAAACAATGCAACCTTATGGTAATTTTGAGTGATTTACTCTTAATGGATCTTAATGGTGCATTGTTTGGGTTGGTAATTTAATGAACCCTACTTACCCAAGATGTATGTCAATGAGGATGTGCAAGGGAAACCATCCCACATGCACAGTGTGACCAACATTGTATTCACATTCTTTTATTAGAGGGGACTTGTCGCAAGGGTTGTGAGCACTCGGTACAAGCATGCAGGATGGTTGAACCTCAACATTGTCTAATGAGAAGAAATCCCAGGCGTAAACATGAGCAGGCCCTAGAGATCCAGATATGTCCTAAGAAATGGATTGCCCCTATAGTCCTATTCCGGGGATGGGACTGAGACCATTAATCCTACATGATTGGGAGGGGTCTGGATTCTTAAGGAGGCATATAAACAGGCATCGGCATGTTTTTTTTTCTCAGGGTCTTTCCCTATGCAGGGCAAGTTGTGGAAGTGTTGAGTGGCTAGTGGACCATGGTTATATGGTTGGAGCAACTGTGTAGACTTTGAAGCATTATATTTCCAATTATAGGGAATCCCATGGAATCCCTATTAAACTGCCAGTATACTGGAAATCTGGAATGTAATAGCGGGTTTCTTTCGTTGCTCAGGGGAGTTTAGGTCTCGAGGGTTTTGAATTTCAGATGGTTTTTGGATGGTCACTGGGGAACGTAGTGTGGATCCATCCGCGTTTTTTGTTTTTTTGATGATAGACTATGTTGGCAGTTGGCAAGTTTTTAAGATGTACATTGTGCAGATCTGGAACCGGTTTGGAGCATGCTAAGAAAGGATGTAAAGGGTTTTTGTTGACGTTGTTAAAAGATCCTCAGTTGCTTTTCTCGAAACAATGTCCGACTAGGGTGTGGTTTGCGTTGGAACGTTATCACTGGTGAGGAAGGTGTTCCCTACCAATTGGTGGGATATGCTAGTTCCCTAGAAGGCATACGTTATTTCCATCCAACAGCGGATAGTGCCATTGATTGGAGCAACCCTTTTTGGCACAACAGGAAACACAAATAACAATTAACAAATTGGACTACAGAAACGGCCCCATTGCTCAGTTCGTTCCTTTTTTTTGCCACATTCTACCAACTGAGGATGTACAACATCTTCTCACCGATACCAGTTTGGGTCGCCCAAAATGGCCATCCGTTGTGTTCGGTTCGCTGGTGTGGGCGATTCTAGGATCCAAGGGTCGAAGGGTTGAACATGTCAACTTGGGCATGGTGAAGCCTTCAGTCTGTTTCCATTTGTTTCCCCTGTTAAAACAACCCAGCATTTGTACCAAAATCTTGTCTTCCAACACAATCCTCCAGTCATACCTCGTGAATTGTTAGTGTTTGGACCCAAAAAGAAAGGCCTTCAAAACGGAGGTGTTTGGAAGACGAGGGCATGAAGCTATGAAGTCTTTCGGTTCTTCAGTTCTTTGATTTTCCCAAGAGGTTTTTTAACAGAAGTTGGAGAAGAATGGAATGATGTTTTTTATAGCGTTGATGGTTCAGAAATCCGGTAAACTCACCAGTTGAGGTTGCTACTTTATACAGGGTTTTATACAGGTGGTGCAGGATTTCTGAACCATCGCAGGAGGCCAACAAGCTTGTTTATCAGATGTTTCAAAACACCATTAGTTTTGGCTGGTCTGAATATAGCAACGATAGCTACTATTGATGGTTCAGAAATGCTGTTTGCCGATGGAGATTCCTCCGACTAAGCACGCACCTGCTTGAACGTATTTGAATTCCTCTTCGATATGGAATATGAACTGGTGCAGGATATCTTCCATCACCAGTAATTTCATCTATGAACATTTGCATATATTTGCAACTCATAAGTACAAAGGTGTCATGCAGTTGAAGACAAAAATCAACCGACCTCCCCTAACCTACCCCCAAGAGATAAGGGCTTGATAAGGCCTTATTAAGGGAATCCAATGGAGTTAATCAGCATTTAGTAAGGCCGGCTATTTCTGGGGGAGTATGTTAGGGGTGGTTTGTTGACCAACCATTTTAAAAAAACATATATGATGGCAAGATAGCCCCATTAGCACGTTTCTTATGCGCAACTGCGAGGTTTACGGATCTCAGTTCCTTTGTTTTTTTTGTGGTGGGAAACCCACTGAATTTTTGCCAACCTTGACTTCAAGTTTGTTTTTCAACCATGTTGTTGTTTGGCGGTATTGCGGCTGTGTTATCATTATTTCAGGATTTCAAGCTTACAAACATAAGTTATTGGGAACATGTTACTTACTATATGATACTTAGATTTGTTTAAGGTGATGTTTGTTTACTTTCCCATGTGGTAAACCACCACTCAAGTACCACTTGGGGACTTCAATCAATTTTTTGGAGTCATTCTGGAAAATGTACCGCCCACCGCCCCATTTTTCACAGCGAGTTCACCCCTCCAAAGTTTCAAACTCCTAAAAGGAAGCCGACTTGACTTGTCTTCCAACCATCCATTTTCAGGGGCTATGTCTAATCTTGGTGGTGTATACTCCAACACAACATATCCTTTTTTTCCTTTTTGAAAGTTGAGCCATTGACTTTTTGGGGGCGCACGATTTCACCGCCAAACCGGTATTTGTTTTGACAAACTCAATGTGGATTTTCTATGTAAATAAATGGACAGCGACTTCATAAACGGCCTGAAAATATGGCATGGTGAAGCATTATCAAGTTTAACCAGATTTACTTTGAAGCCTGGTGTAAAACAACATGTGTTTTAATGTTTTGTGTTTATATATTATGTAGAGATATGTAGTGTTTACTTTTATATATATATACATTTAAACAGTTTAAAAGATACATATCATATATATATATACATTGTGTCATTTCAGACACAACCCTTTGACAAATACATTTAACCGCTACCATTGAGGGTTGCCCCCAACTCATGTGTATAAAGAATTCTCTATAGGGTTCCCTGTAACCACAGGAAACAGGAGGAAGGATTGGAAACTCCCCTTGGACATGGCCCCTTTTGCGGTTAAAACCATCATTTTCGGGGATAACATGTCCGAAAGAGAAACACCTAAAATTTTGTGCCAGGGTCGATCAACTCCTTAGATTGGGGATAAACTCATCCCACCTTTAATAGGGAATCCCTAAATAATGGATATATATATATATAGATATAAACCCCTATACTACTGGGATTGATGACCTTCCCCAAGCACATTTGAGGACGGGGCGTTACTTTTCCGATGGGGCTTGTTATCAAAAGGAATGTTCACTCCAATCCCAGAGCATCACGGACCGATGACTTTCACAGGGGGTTCTCTTCTTTTGAGCTAGGTACTGCACAAGTCATTTACTGTATTCATATACATATGTATGATATTTATAAATATATATATATATATATTTGATTATATATATAGCATTTCCCCCGTGAATCACATGTGAATCACACACAGAAAACACAGCTTTGTATCAACAAAAATCAAACAACATCATGGAGACGTTGATGCGTTGCTTCAAAGGCTGGTCGCCTGGTTTTCAACTCTCTCAGGTGCTTCGCAGCCATTCTTGCATCTGCCGCTCACCAACGTGGCGGCCACCACCCGGGTTTCTCGGACCCGAAAAAACTTCGCCGATTCGTTGGAGGAAGTGGTTCCCTTCAAGATGAGTTTCCGGAAGAAATTTGGGTAATTTACCATGGAACCATGATTATTGGAGCAAGGGTATATACATGTACAATCATGTACATAAATATATATGTATTTACATGTGTATATATTTTTACACTATATTTATACATCTGTTTATATTTATATATATATATACGTGTTGATTCTACGTACATGCATGCATGTATAATGCACATGCATACATGCATAAACACATACAAAGTTGTATACTCAGTCCATGCCTTACCCCAGACACTGAACACAGCGCTCTCTTGGTCTAGATTTGCCAAATTCCAATCAACCAAATGTAGATATATAGGTACCTAGACGTCTACGTTGAGGGTTTGGGTTTCTAATCTCCAACTGGGTGGTGGTTTGAAATATTTGTTCAAATTTTCATACCTATTTGGGAAAATGATCCAATTTGACGAGCATATGTTTCAGATGGCTTGAAACTACCAACTAGCCAAACAAACATACACCAAATCATACCCAAACCTCATAGTCGACTAGGTGGTGGCAACTCAAACATTTTTTATGTTCACCCCTACCTGGGGAAATGATCCAGGGTGACTCATATGTTTCAGATGGCTTGAAACTACCAACTGGCCAAACAAACATACACCAAATCATACCCAAACCTCATAGTCGAGCATTGAAACAGTAGTGAAAACGGTTGGACAAGCACAGGATGAAGCAGGCTGGATGGTATTGCGAGAAGATGGCAAGGAACCTGCAGTGGATGGTATTGCGTGTCAGATGGGAGATGTATGTTTGTGAGAATTCCTATGAATGGCAGACAATATATACTGCCGAAAACTAACATGGAACCTGAAAATGATGGTTTTTCATAGGAATCTCCTCTTCCAGGGCTTCATTTTCAGGTTTCATGTTCGTTTTCGGGGGTGTATGGGTAACTGGGGTTACAATGTCACAACCCTACTTACTGGGGCTAAGCCATCCCGTTTGTAACTGGATCAGGGCCCAGTTTCTTGCATGTGAACTGCAGCAAGTGGTAGAATCAAATCAGTTGATTACATTTGAGCAATGAATACCCTCCCGAAGTTGAACATAGCCCCTGAAAAGTTACCTTCCCAATAGGAAAGTAGTCTTCCAACCAACATTTTTCAGAGGCTATGTTAAACTTTGGGGGTGTAATACCCTTGTTGTTTAGTTTTTTTTTCAGGGGATTATACTACCCAGTTATGTGGAGATTATTATAACGAATAAGGATCACTATTAGGCAACCAGTATAATGGAAAGTAAGACGCTTATTTCCGTGGCTCATAGATGTATAAAATTGTATCGATATATTGGGCCTGACCAAACCCTGGTTCAAAGTGGGAAATAATAATCATTATTCTATGCTAAGGGATCTTTCTTAACCTTCATTATTCACTGTGAACCATTTTTTGGGCAGGGCCCAATGAAATGTATTCGTACTAGGTGTATCCCTGTTCAGCCTGTTCCTCTTCAATTCGAATGGAAAGCTGTTGATGTATAATGTATAAGTATCCAATTACCCCCCCGGAAAATTAACATGTCACCCCAAAAAGGGACAAATTTAAAGGGAGATGTCATCTTCCAACCATCAATTTTCAAGGGATATGTTAGTTTTCAGGGGGGTTTTATCAGTTTCTAAGTTTCCACAATTTCCATCGAAGCCATAAGAATCCTCAAACCCCCCCAAAACCTGGAACTACGGAACTCAAGGTGGGCCCAAAAAAAACGTTATAAGTGGAGTGACATGGGGCCCCTTTTTCAATGGCCGAAAGTAGGTGAGTGACTGGGTCTTTACAAAACCTACCTTTTTGGGGTCATTTCACTCCACCTATAACTGGTTCTTGGGCTCACCTTGTATCACTGTTGAATACCTGAGCGGTGACCATGTTTGACCTTGCTTAGTTTCCTCCTGGGAACTGTTGCATGCTGTTGATGCTTCGGAAATTCGGCGAAGCACCGACTCCATTGAAAGAAAAAGATCTTCAAGATGAAAAAGGAGTGACAGCTGTCATATCGTTGTTGTCTCCATTTCTAGTGGTTATCAGCCGTAAGGCTTCACATGAGTGGTGCCAACCCGGACCCTCTGGGAACCTTTGAGTCTGATTACGGTTCTCGGGGTACCAGGGGGATCCGGGGAGGAAAAAGTGCAAAGCGTAAGCGTGAAGCTTACATCAGGTGGCAGGAATCCCAGGGACTTGATCGAAGCTTTGTGGTTCCCTTGAATCAAGCGAAGCGGAAGAAGACACCACAGAACTGGTTGAGAACATTGAGGTCGAGTTAAGACAATATTGAGGGAGTTTGCATTTCAGAAACAATGCTGGATTTATCATGTGATAAGCAAAAAGTGATATTGATTCTATAACATGCCCCACAAAGCATTCAAGAGAACATTCAAGGGGGATGGTGATGGTTTGTTTTCCGAAAACCGAAAACACTATAGACATCCAAAAGCCTCTTGAGAAGGTATTGAAACCAAAAAACATACCTAAAACACCAAACCGCAGGAAGTATTTGGATGTCTACTTGGATGTCCCAGGAAGTTAGTAAATGGTTAGTAAATGGTTTATAACCTACTTGCAAATGGGATAGATTGGGGTTATAGTCCATTTTCCAACCATTTACTAACTTCCTGGGACATCCTAGTAGGGAAACAAAAGGCATTGGCTGTGATTCTTTTGTTTTCAGGTTTTTTTTGTTGTTGTTGTTGTGTGAGTGTAGGGGATGTTCTCGACCTGGCAATTTGCTGGGTCCCAAAAATCCAGATATCGAAAAAACCATAATTCCACTCGTATAGGGTGAACCAAAACCCAATAAAAACCAATTTGTCCACCCAACAAACGGGGCCCCATACATGTATAGAAGGATCAACATGCGAATGTACAAGGTGGGCGCCCTACCAAGTGTAAACGGAGTTATTACCATCTCTTAAAAGGGTTATAACACCAGTTACCCATTGTATAAGGTATATTGTTTGGGAATTTTTTTGGGGGCCCCATTTCTCTAAGCATAGCGATCGTAGTTGCTCAATGAATCTGCAGGAGATCCCAGCGGATGAATTGCAGAATCTTTGGCTGGAACATCGCATCACACTTCGAGCATCTCGGATTCCTGGAATGCGTAACGACCGACTGCCCTGTGATTTTGGGGGAGCTATTTTTAAAAAAAAATGATTTGAAAATGACATTTGAAGGTTATTTTCCTATAGAAAATGAAGATATTTGGTTTACACTCTGGTAAACTAACAGCTCGCTGGCTGAAAAATGGACCTTAATGAAGATGATTTTCCCTATTGAAAATGGAGATATTCCAGTCAGCTCTGTGATCGTTTTCCAAACTGTAAAAACCAATCCCCTCCCAAAAGTAGGATCTTTTTTTCGGGTTCCAATCCCATCCCCAGGTCATAGGATTCGATCGGTGTAATCCCTTCATAAAAAGACATACAAACGGATCCTTAGGGTAATAGCAGAATGATAAAATATACCCATAAGATCCATGTATGATATGTTTATATTCATAAATAATAAATATACCTACGTGAATGGTTGATTTTGTATGCTTTCCATGTGCAGGTGCCAACCCCGGACATCCAACATCCAAACGTTTTTGCCGCCCGGCTTGCCCCAGGTAGAGTTCCAAGAAGTGCAGAGCCGACGTCTCCGTGGCACTTCGCCCAACCAGTTCATCTAAAAGCTCAGCGCGCGGCGGGCGAAACCCCCGTGAAATTCCAGAGCGACGTTTTGTTGGAAAAAAGGCCATGTGATATAAAGGCCAACCTGACAATCAGTGATTTTTTGGGATGCACATGTTTTTTTTGTGTTTTTGGAAAATATAGAATTCAATGTGTTTTTTCGTTGATATATGCGTTGTCCGTTGCATGGCTGAGTGAGAAAAGACAATGGTCTTTGTTTTGAGGGGGACTTTGGACGGAAGAGATCAGATCTATTGTAAGTTAAAGTTAAACTCGTTGAGTCTTGACGCTGTCTTCTAGACACTGTAATTAATGGAATGTGCCACTTGGATTTGTTTAAGGCTAAGGTGTTTTTTTACTTCGTTTTTCCAAGCATCCAACGAGCAAATCCAAGGTCAGTGTCAGTTCATTTTAATTTTGCTGAACATCAAACTTCATTTTAGGACACCCTAGGCATCCATCCATACTTCATAAGAAGGTGATTCTAAGTATTTCGATCTTTGGGGTCCAACCCAGTAGATCGAGTCTTTTCAAATCATTACCTTCCCAGAAATTTAACAGCTCGCCCTTAAAAATAGGACATCCAGAAAGGAAACTCATCTTCCAACCATCATTTTTCAGGGGCTACGTTAAATTTCGGGGGTGTAATCATTTTAGCAAGTTGAGTATCAGTTTGTCTTTCGTCCAGTCCACTTTTTTTTGGATGTTATCCTGCGGAGAATATCGCAGGGTTGCTCATCACCAGGGGTTAGCGCTTGGCAATTGGAAAAAAAACTCAGAATTTTTGATGGCACAGAAAAATACTTATACCTGGCAATTTTGACCTTTTTGGGATGGTCAAGTGACCCTTTCCAACTGGTGCGGATTCCAAACCATGAATATATCAACCCTTCCGCTTGGTTGATGACAATACCCTACAGTGCATACTATGCTACAATGGTATTTGTGGCTCATTTCATAAGTTCTGCCGGCACATTTCCCAAACACCTCTTGACCTTTCCAATTGCCATGGAATCCATGAAATCCATGCATGCGAAGAGAATCAGCATCACGTGGAATTGACTCGAAACCACGACCAAAACGGATGAAGAGGTGCCGAAAAGAGACAAGTAAAACCGTTGGAGGTAGGAGGCATCGTTGGAAGAATTTTTTTTGTTTCAAAATGAGGAGTTTGTCTTTTTTAGTTGGGATTTTTCGCGGGTAATTACTCACGCCGTTGTTTCGGTATGAGAAGTTTGGAGGATTTTTTTGAAAGTTTGGGGATGATATGTTTCCTACGGTTTGGGATGAGTTCCGGTCACATTTTAGAGCGACTTAGACCGACTTAAAGCAGGACCTCACTGAACACCAGGGGTAGCGTTTTGGAACGGAAATGGGACCCCTAAGATTCAGGGGAAATCAATGAATCTATGTTGGTGAAATGCTATTCTAGGTGGTGGTTTTTAAATATGTTTCATCCCTATTTGGGGAAGATTCCCATTTTGACTAAGATTTTTCAAATGGGTTGAAACTACCAACTAGTTTTTCAATTTGGCCAGATGATTGGATGAAGCAGTCAGTTTTTGAATCAAAAACTTTATGTGCACAAATCCATTTGCATCCGTTTAGTCCTCCGTCGTTAGTCGACGGAAGAAAAAGACTTCATCAACACACGTGGCCGTTGCCCATGTCTGGATAGACTCGGTGTGTTTGCCGTGAAGAATTCTGAAGATACATGAAGATGAAGCATCACTATTTGTTCATGGGGAGGTGAAGGTCTCATAATACTTGCTTTGTATACATATTTATATATATATATAGATCACTTGTAAACACAACCAGTGAGTTCTTTGGTTCTGAAGATTGGTAGTTCGCATTTTTTTTGATATGTTTTGGTGAATAATCCCTTGAGTAAGATTTTTCAAATGAGGGATTATTTTTTGTTGACAAGAACAAACACAAAATAAACCATCAATTAATCATGTGTAATGGCTGTAATGGTGTAGCAATATTGAGCAGCACAATGAGAGCATTCCCATTTGGCCAGATCTAGACTACAAAAAATATGTGTTTGTAGTGAGCGATTGAATGTGTGTACCTCCCTGAAAACGAACAGATACGCTGAAATTATGCATTTCATGCGGAATGTGGGGTAGGGACCATTAGGATGCCGCAGTGCAATTCCTGGTTGATCATAGAGGTGTCCCCAGGCCCTAGAAATCCATTTTTGTTCAAGTACCTTGTGTGTATGTGATGTATGTGGGCTTGGAAATCCTAAAAAATGTCTCAGGAGATGTTTAGGGGTCCAAATACCTTCTCAATTCCTGTTTGGATGTGATTCGGGTCTTATGAAATCTCCCAATTTGATCCCTGGCAACAACCGATTTTCTCCAAGATACTCGGTGTTGATGATGTGTCAAAATTGCATGTTTTGAATGAGTTTATCTGCAAAGCAGTGAACATGGCGGTTCAAACTCATGTCGTAGTGTTCACTTTTAAATGACCTGGAATGATGAGTTTGTTTGGTTCATTCGCAAAAGGTGCGAAGGCGTTGGAGGTTGCATATTTCACTTCTATTGAATCAGGATGATCTAGTTCTAGTTGGTGGTTTCACATGTTTTTTCCCCTATACCTGGGGAAATGAACCAATTTGACTCATATTTTTTTTTAAATGGGAGGGTTGGTTCAACCACCAACTAGAATCCATATGATCTTGGCCAAAGCGTTAGATTGAATTTATTTCATGGCCTCTCTGCTGATGATTCACTAAGTTCGGAAGCTGCAATAGCTGTTTCGAAAGGTTCCCAAAAAATAGGTGGTAGGTAGGTGATATATAATATATATATATATAATCACCCAATAGGCAATATATATATATAAGTGGTATATAAGTGGTATAGTTCTTGCCAATTGGGGGATTATATGGTACCGATCCCACCTAATAAAGGGAACCAGGAAACTCCGTTGAAGATTGGTTGAAATCACCAAGCGACTTCCATTGTTTGAGAAGATGCATGCAAGATAGTGACCTGCAATTTGTTTGAAGCAAACATCTTGCAGCCCTGTGGAATTGTTTGGGTGCAACTATAGTAAATGCTCCTTGCGAGCAGTATATAAGTGTATAAATTTGATTAGATTAGATTAGATTAGTCTAGATTAGATTAGTCTTGATAGATAATGATAGATAGTTAGTTAGCTAGCTCGCTAGGAGAATAGATAGAATGATATTCATATGATATACGTATTTACATTTCTAAAGTCCTGGCATGAGGGTTTTACCAAAGTTAATTGACTGTACCAGAACCACTGCATTCGCAAGATTTTGGGCTTGTTTCACCACTCTTCAGCATACCAAAAATGGAGGGCTCCTCCGGCATAGAAGCCAAACTCGAAAAAACTTTAACAGAGATCTCCACCCCCACCAAAAAAAACTGCACGATCACTTTAGCTACACCCTGGAAAATGAACTGCTGATGAGGAAGAATTTTGGAGACCAAAAAACAGGTTGAGGGTGTGGGTGTGCCTTTTTCCATCCATCTCTTTCAACAATGGACAACGTCCTTCCAAGTACAACAAATACTTGGCAAACCTTGGAGGGGATACCTTTGAGGATTTTGCGAGTAGAAATCCTCACGAAAAAGATATCTAAAAGCCTGAGGCACCTTTGGTTTACTGGGATACATCATGCCATGCAGCATGGTGCAGCCTGTCATAGAAAAGTCCTCAAGATTCGCTCGGATTTCCGCCACTGTTTCAAAGCTTTCTCAAGTTTAGTTCGATCTTCCCTTCAACCCAATAAGTGGTTAACTTCCTTTGTTGCTGTGGGGTTCCGCTGTTCACAGGGGGGACATTTGTTGAGAGAACCTGAACTACAAATTCCCAGGAAATTTGTTTCATGTTTTTTTGGGAGGTGGTACTGTAAAAACATCTGTTGTACAAATCATTGAACATCCAAAATGTTACGTGCACTTCCAATTGGATGGTTCCCCCATTACCTCACTTTACCAGGATTACGTAATATTTTTTATAGTATGGAAAGAGAAAGTATTTGTATATATATATATATATTAGTCTAGACTTTTCTTACATTTCCAGGGACTCCTGAAGTTCAATATACAAGGTGGGCCCCCACCAGTTATAACCTTATAATTAAGTAGGATTTTTTCCACCCCAGTTACCCCATTTATTTTCGGCCATTTATAGGGGCCCCATATAACTCTACTTATGGGCACACCGTGTAGACCTCGGCAAAGTTACCTTCCCAAAAGAAAAGTACTAGGATGTCCCAGGAATTTAGCAACTGGTTAGTAAATGGGTTATAACTACTTACTCATCAATGGGATATATTAGGGTTATAAAGTTATAAACCACTTGATAACCTTTGATCCTAACTTTTGGGAACATCCCAGTAGTCTTCCCTGAATCATCGTTTTTCCATGGGCGACCTGTGAAAAACTTCGGAGGAGTTACATGGTCCCACATGGGTGAGTGAGTTACAATGGTGAATCGTGTTATCATGGGAAATCTAAGGGGTCCCCTGCAACTGTTTTCATATTCCCCCAGGATTCCTGTTAGGTACCACTGTTAGGTACCTGTTAGGTACAGATTCCTGTTAGGTCCCAATGGGAATCTAAGGGAATCAACTGTTCATGGGTGGTTTCCTCCAATGCCACGGTTTTCCCCAGGAAAAAGCCAGCCTTATTGAGGGATTCTTAAGGAATGATGGTGGTTAAGAACGGGAGATTCCCATGACTTTTTACCAGAACCAACCAAAGTTGAATTGATCCCCATGCAAGATTGAGAAGGCTTGTTGATGCATAGAAATCCTGCTAACCAGTTGATACCCTCCCTAAACCTAAGATACCCTTTGAAAATAGCCCATCCCAACAGGAAATGTCATATTCCAACCATCCATTTTCAGTTAAGAACTGTTAGTTTTTTTAGGGGCCGGGTAGTTTATCTGATGCTTTTTGTTTTAAAGAGTTTTATGCATCCCAGGTGTATCCCGAAAATTCAGTCATCAACAGGTAAATCAAGAAGGACCTGTTTGGCCTTTCTTCCCCAACACCCTCGATGGGCATAGGCCTATACAGATACATGAGCCACGAAAAAAATCCTCCTACTTTCCTTCCTGGACCTTCCATTTCGGGTGCCAAATGGTTCCGAAAGGGTGTCAATTCACCATCCCTTAGGGTTTAATTGGCACCCTTTGGAAGGTGCTGGTTTATAATGGTTGGTTAATAAGTAAATATTGATCATTATAACGGTTTTATTAAAATCTCTATATAATTGGGTAGTATAATCCCCCTATATAACCTAGCCAACCAGGTTTTTTTTCATTGTTCACATGATGTACTAATCCTGTCCCACCGTTGTGGGAGGCATCGTCATTTGCATTCCCTACAATTATGAGGATGTGTAATACTCATCACACTAGGTGGATTCATCATCATCATCATCATCCCCATCCTCACCCACCCAAAAAAGGTTGAACAAACAATGACTGTAACCACCCCCCACACAGTTAGACTACACTGAGAGAATCATTGATGCTTCAGTGGAAAAATGAGTCCCAAAAAACGATTTAAGAAACTACTATCATCACCATCATGTTGCTATCGTCCATAGCCTCCCTGTGAAAGTGCGCGTCCTGGGTACCCCATGGCACATCTCGAAGAAAAGGGCACGGAGCAGAATGACTCACGATTGACATCAGCAAAGGTAGGTAGGAACCCTTTATTCAAATGCTTTGTCACTTCAACTTCAACCAATTACGGGCTTGGTAATCTCTGCTGGTGTTTTAGACTATATGCTTATATGTTTTTATATGTTCTTACCCCAAATACTCCATGGGCCTGTTTAGTCTATCAAGAACCTACAAAAAACTGTTTAGTTTAGGGTACGTTTCGTGTTTTTTTGCACCATCTCCCAGTTAGTGTTTGGGCCTATGAGTCAATAATCACTATTGGAGGATGATATGACTCAACCGAATTGTCATCCAAAAATCAACCTTGATAAGCCTCAAGAAATCGAAATCCCGTCGAAGAACAACATGTTTCCACAAGTTTAGGTCCCATGAAACCATTCTCAGGTCAAAAGTGAGCCAGGATTTTTTCAGGGCAACAGAAAAACTAGGTGGTGCTTTCAAATATTTTTTGTTTTCACTCCTCTTTGGGGAAGATGAACCCAATGTGACTCAGATTTTTCAAATGGGTTGGTTCAACCACCAACTAGAAAATGGCCCTACTTAGAGGTTCAGGATACTTAGTAACTGGTTATATGTAGGTTTATAACCCTAGTTAGGGGACATATAACCCACTTATAGGGGTTATAACCCTGGTTACTATCCACTTACTAAGTATCCTGAACCTCTAAGTAAGTTCCTGATTTTGAAAAGAGTCTTTTTTCGGAGGGGCCCGCTCCCAGATTTTGTTTCAAACACTCCAACCCTAGAAGGAAGGAATCAACAAAGGACCGGTGACCC
This sequence comes from Breviolum minutum Mf 1.05b.01, assembly GCA_000507305.1. Taxonomy (NCBI): domain Eukaryota; class Dinophyceae; order Suessiales; family Symbiodiniaceae; genus Breviolum; species Breviolum minutum. The sequence continues at coordinate 549,051 of DF239024.1, forward strand.
AGCTAGCTATTTGAAGGACCCAACCAACAAACACTACAAAGCTGCGAAGTACCCCCGGGTAGTTGGCACATTGACCCCGAACCGGAGGGTTCGTTCGGATTGCTGATTCTTTAAGGGAATTCAAAAAAAAACAACTATAGACATCCAAAATCCACCAAATAGTACAAGGTGGGCCCCCTATCAGTTGTTGTAACCCCATATAAATGGCCGAAAATAAATGGACAACCGGGGTTATAACAACCCGACCTGTAGGGGCCCCATGTCACTCCATTTATAACTCGTTCCGGGGCCCACCTTGTAGGTGAGGATCGGTGTGAAAGGGAACCCCTAAAAACCGAGCCCTCACGAGATGTCTAGAGGAACTATCTTTCGATTGCTTCCGGATGTATCCCGCTCCTTGCAAAAGTGCCCCTTTCTTCGAATAGATACAGTTGGTGGTGCCATCCATTAGCATGGAGTGCTAATGTCACACGCAGCTGTCAGAAGTCCACGGTCAAAAGATGCCGTGGGGATTGTGTCAGCTGCTATTTTGGTATCCATTAATTCTGCAGGTGCCAAAAAATTCAACAAGAACGTCTCATCACAGTTCATGACAGTCAGATTTAAGTATTTTAAGTGGTGGTTTCAAAGATTGTTTATGTTTACCCCCAAGCTTGGGGGAAATTGCTCATTTGCCACAAGCTAAGATGAGGCAAAATCTCATGACATGTCGGGATGCGGCACCGAAAAAAACTGCATGGCACGAAGGGCGGTCCGAGCCCCAAAAATGCATCTTCGCAGCCCCTCGAGAACTTCGGATCAGCGGCTGCCCAAAAAAAAGGTCGAAACATTTCACTTTTTATACTCCCATTGGATCCATGTATGATCTTTACCTACATTTCTAGGTGGTGCTTTCGAATATTTTTTATGTTCACCCCTATTTGGGGACTAATATTTTTCAAATGGGTTGGTTCAACCACCAACCAGATTTTGTTGTTTTTTTTTGTAAATGTAGGTAAATATATACCATACATGGATCCTATGGATCCTATGGGACTGACCCTTTGATGCTTCGAAAGTCTGGCAAAAGATCCTGCAAACACTGTAAGGTTGGTAATTTCATATGATATGCTTGCATACATTTGCTATTACAATCAACCAAATCAAATGTAGGTAAATTGACAGTTGGTTTTGCTTTACTTTTATATCTTTTGTACTTTCTATTGGATTGATTTCTTGGGTGACTTTGCTCACTTGCTACGCTGGGATTCAGCACTATTTGCTACAAGGTGCCCCCCGAATCCAGTTCTAAGCGAGTTATAAGTAGGGTTTTAGTTCACCCGAGTTACCCATTTATAGGGGCTAACCATGTCACTCCACTGAGAAGTGGCCATTTTTTTTGGCCCGTTTTTGTTGCCCTTGGAATCGGGTGTCTGACTGGAAGTGATCGTAAGTAGTTATATAGTAACCCTAAGGATCCGTTTGTATGTTCTTGGGAGGGGTCCGGATTCTTAGGGTAACTTGGCTGTTTCACCTATTTTCGGGACGTACACAACCTACTTTTGTATAGGGGTGAAATAATCCATTTATCGGAAAGATTAGGAATTTTGTAAAATGGTTAGGATCAACCGGAGTTATCACCTATATACAGTACTTAGAAATGGGATATTATTAGGGTTATAACCCACTGATCCGATCACCTTTGATCCTAACTTCCAACGGGACATCCAAGTACTCAATAGGTGTGGATATCCAGGGTTGGGCCCCTTCCGAACTCTTGCTGGGACGGGACAAATTTGACAAGCTTGGATTTATAGTTGAAGGCGGGTGTTTATTCTTTTCTTTCTCCCACTGTAAATCACCATTAATTAAATCACCAATTTTGGGTAACCTACCATTAGGAATAGGCATTGGCAACCCTGCCAGGCATGCCCTTTAGGATCATATTATAGTACTTTTGGATCGTCTTCCAGTCATACCAAACATGTTTATTTCACCTATATAAGCTGTATTTAAGGCCAAAAAAAGGGAAAACCCACTCCCAAAATAGGGTTCAGGAAACCCTCCATTTGAGGTACCTAAAGAAACTTTTGGTGTTTATTGGACTTTCAAAAAAAAACACCTCTGGAGATTCGGCGTTTTTGTTCGAAGGTATATAACATGGATATAGGGAATTGAGGGGAGCTTTTTTATCGGTTGAGCCAACCGAACTGTTTTTTGATCCACAAAGGTACTAGTCCTCTTGTACCTGACTAAGAAAAGAAAGAAGGCATTTATCAAAAGATGTTAGGCCAAGGATGTGTAAGAGAAAACCCTACACATCCAAATATACCTCCTAAGGAGGTGTTTTAGGTATGTTTTTGGGGTCCAAATACCTCGTAAGGAGAAGGTGGAGTTTTCTTGGGTTTGTTTGGATCTTTCAAAAACTGCCGCAGCTGCCTTAGGTTCAGTCCATCCAGGGGTTTCAGAAGGTTAAGGACATGAATGCCAGTACAAAGTGGGCTCCTAGCAGTTACAAGCAAGTAGGGTTATAACCTCAGTTGCCCATTTGATATTTTTAATCAAATTTATCAGGCCATTTATGCAGATTATAACTCTATGATTTATAACTAGCAGGCGCCTATTTGGTAAGGTGTTCGTAGGTTCATGTTTATTTAATCCAAGAGAAGCATGGGACTTCAAAATCAGAGCGTTTTTTGGAGGACCCAAAACACATCCCTCCGGTCAAATTATAGCGACTTAAAACACGACCTGACCAGAAAAGGTAGCCGAAAAGGGAAACATGTTGCTCCAATCCGTACTACTACTCCATGCTAACCCTGAGAATCCAAACCCTTCCCTAGAGTGGTATTCAGGGATCCAATCCCATCCTCCAGATATCTCAGGATAGTCCTGGATTCTAAGGGTAACAGAGTCTCAAATCGAATATACAAGTGGTTCTAGTCAAAGATCACTTGGACATTTGAGCAGTGACTATAGTTGACCTTGGTTGTTTTGCTGCATGCAGTATACAGGCTATGGGTATGAAACCCTACCCAATTTTATACAGTTTTTGGAATGATTTCAAAACAAGACATGAAAGAAAGACTTTCGAAACCAATCAACCAATCAGGATTCTTCATGTCAAGGTTCTGTTTTTGAAACCTTTTTCCCCCAAACGCACAGCGCTGAGCACCGCATTTTTGCCAAGAATCTTTGCAGCATGGATTGGCGTGCAAAGAGCTGTACCTCGGGTAGACTCTGAGATCGGGTCTGCGGTTGGGGACCATCGTGGTAGATCATGAATCCTTACAAGGTGGATGACTGGGGTTTACAAGTGGAGTGACATTGGGTAGCCCCGCCCCTATAAATGGCCGAAAATAAATGGAGAACTGGATGGTGACTGGGGTTATATAGCCCTACTTACTGTACAGGGTCTACATCCCCATTTATAACTGGTAGGGGCCCACCTTGTAGACGAATTAATATAGCTAGCTGGAATATCTACCCATTTTTCTATAGGTATTTGTTTAAGGATTCTACCATGGCAACCCACAAAAAATATTTTTTTGAATAATATATGTGTTTTTTAATTGTTCTAGTCAACTTAAACTGCTTTAAGTTATTGGGACAAGGTATATTTAAAATGCAACAAAGATGATCATGTGACTGCATTTCAAATTTTAATTCTACCCTCCCTGAAACTAATATAACACCTGAAAATTGATGGTTGGAAGACCATCCTTTCTTTCTGGGGCAATTTCGGCTTATTTTTGAACAGATTTGACACAGGGTTTTTTGTTGTTAGCTTGAGGGAGTGTAGCAACAAAAACAAAAACAAATCACACCATCACGGCTAGTCAACCTAGCCCCCTAATGTACCCACCCCAGAAATAAGGGTTTCATTTTCGGCCTTATTAAGGCAAACCAATGGTTATTAAGCCTGAAAAAAAAAGGCCTTGTTTTTTTTGGGGGGGGGTTGGTGGTCCGGAGGGGGTAGGTGGACCAGCCATGACACCAATAAGTCAGTTCTCTCCGGTAGCTTCGAATGTCACACGACCAGAAGTCATTTGCTGCTGCGGTTCTTGCCGGTGCAGATTCGGTGATGGAGGCTGTTCTTGGCGCAGATTTCAATCAGCGTCAACTTGGCTTTCAATCAATATTTCAGGCACTGAGTGCTATGATGTCAGCTCTATGGGATCCGGAAAGGGCTTGGCAGGGGTTACATGCAAGACATTATCGGTTTGGCTAGCCCAAAGACGTCGATCGCAAGAAGACATAATCGTCCATGAATGTACTCCTCGTTTTCAAGTTGCCGTCCTCCGAAAGTATTTGGATATGTATGATTGGATGGAGTTTCCTTTGCCTGGAGAAACGATCTCTCCTCACCAGTTAGGATGCCTGCTCTAAGGGAGTCGTGGCTTTTTACTTGGATACAGAGTCCAAGGTTACGAAGATGAAGACTGGATGCTGCACATCAACCACTAATGGCGACCTCTTCTTAGGACATGTCCGTGACTTTCCGGCGGTCAATGACATCTTGGTCCTTGTGATCAATGGGTCAATCTATAAGGGCACAGTGCTGCATTGTCCAGTTTCGGACGCTACCATAGGCTTCGTTGGTTCGGGAAATTCTCTCCTTATGACATACAAACAGATCCTTAGACTTTGGAAAATCCATTTATAACCTCAGCTACTCATTCATTTTCGGCCATTTATAAGGGCCCCAATAATCCCATTTACAATTGCTTTTTGGGCCCCTGATGTTAAATGTATATACGTTGAGTACGGCCCAGCTACAGTAACAGTGCAATAAAGCTTCCAATATGTAATACCTATAAAAAATGAGCACCAGCAAATCTCTGAAAATTAGCCTAGGGATAATCATCATTTTTGGATCTGCAGGTTAACCACTCACCTTGGAAACGTGTATCCTGGTTTTTTGAGGCTTCTCCCCAACTTCTCCACCTCCCACTCTGCCAATTCACCCAAGCTTCCCAATTTCCAACCTCAACTTCTCCAATTTCTTCAGGCCCTTCCCCAAACTTCCAACACCACCTGGTCCATTCCCTTCAAGCCTCACCCAACTTCCAACTCCAAACTAGTCCTTTTTCCTCAGATTGCTCATCACCCCTCCCCCAAATTCCAATTTCATCCACTTCCACTTCTCCAGTTTGCCCTGCCAGACTTCAGGTCCCCCCCAACTTCCAGCACCCACTGGTACATTTTCCTCAGGTGTTTCACCAACATCTAATTCCAAATATCATATTTTCTTTAGGCTTCTCCCCAACTTCTCCACCTCCCACTCTGCCAATTCACCCAAGCTTCCCAATTTCCAACCTCAACTTCTCCAATTTCTTCAGGCCCTTCCCCAAACTTCCAACACCACCTGGTCCATTCCCTTCAAGCCTCACCCAGTTCTAACTCTGATTGCTAGTAATTTAATCTAAAATACTAAATCACTAAATCCTATTGCTTGTTTCTAACACTAAGACTAGACTATGACAATAACTACAACTCTGACTACAACTATAACTTTTAACTTACTTTATAGACTAAATAATAAACACTTTGCCTATGGCTTTGGCTATCGCTATAAATAACGTATTTTATCTCTGTTTTTTATTCTATGTAACATGTATTTGATTTGATTTATTTTTGAAATTAAATTGTTTATGATTCATTATTTTTGATGTTTTTTTCCTACTGTTTACTTATTTAAACTTATTTATGTTTCATGAATTAGCTAGTAAGTTTAGTTTATGTATTGCTTTGTTTTGTTTTTTTTGGCTTTTTTTCATTTCATTTTGAAATGTTTGTTTGCTAATTTAAATGTTTTGTTTTTAAGTTTTTTGTTTATCATAATAATCTGAATGCGTATTTTGTTTAATGTTTAAACTGGGACATTTTACTTTCATTTTGTTTCATATATAAGTTATAATTATATTAGACGGTAGACAGTAGATCATAATTGATATTTGTGGCTTTTTCTGTATGACCAAAAGTTTTTTTTAACGTTTTTTTAGCCATTGTTTTCAAAGCTGATTGTTTTTGTGTCCTTGACAATTTTTGCTCAGGACTCAGAATGAAATAGTTTTGGAAACTTAATTGAACTTTCTTCATTTTCCTTTTCCTTTTGTCTTCATTTCAATGTTTGGTCCTTTCTCCTCATTCAAGTCCTTTCAACATACAAGTCTTTTCAAAATACAAGTCAGGGTTGCCCTGGACTTCAAAAGTTCAAAAAAACTTTTTCTTTTTTAGAATTTCCCTTTCCAGTCACTTAGTAATATAAGATATAAGGTGGGTGTTGGAAAATGGTAGAGCTGTCTTGCCACAACGAGAGCGCATCCCCAGTCAGCTTGAAGGCTCAAGTTGTATGATTTTCCAGGATGGCAGCTGGTGAAGTTGCCATTCGTTCGGTGGCTTCCGTGGTTGCCTACTTTGTGGATGAGGGAACAAAAGCTTTCCCATTCCATGTTGCTGTGGCTGCTGTTGAGCATGGCCTGCAGCGGAAGCTGACAGATGCAGAGGAGTGGTTCAGCTCCTGTTCTGGTTTGCGGTTTAGATTTGATTTAATTTTTTTTGTAGTAGCTCACCTCTTCAGAATTTCCATTGAGTCTTGGCTGTTGTCATCTCGTCTCATTGCAGTTTTCTCATGAAATCAGATTTGGCTTTGGGTCAAACTTTTCCTTGGTGCGGTTGGAAGATTGGTCATTCTCATTAGACTCATTAGAGAATAACTTTCAGCCAGCCAGCCATGAGCTGTCTCAAATTGCAATGATAGTGAGCCTGTTGCCAAAGATAGCCGCTCTATTTCATTGTTGGCATGTGATTGGGTTTGATTGTGGATTGAATTTTATTGTCAAATTGTTTGTAAAACAATGCATGTATTTCAATCATGACATCTCTAGTTCTGACTTCTGGGATTTACGCGCGCGCTCCGGAAACTTGGCGAAAGTCCTTGAGCCTCCAAAGCAAGGGTAGACTTGTAGAATATGTTTTTGTTTCAAACCACCAGTTTCAATTTCAGAAATGGATTATTGGCTTTCTGTTAAGCAGTTAAACATGAGTGGGTTTACAGGTTATCACTTAAGGCTCGATTAGACGTGTTGCATGTTGCCAAGTGGTAATTTCATTTTTGCGCGCGCGCTCCGTTTGTTTCTACATATGTAGCACCATGACAACAGAACATGAAAGATCCTGAACCACACAAAAATTCTGGGTTCTCTAATGCGACTTGAGCTGGAGCTGGATGGTCAAAGTCCATGTCAATGGCATTTTATGCTAGTAGACATTGTGCGCGCGCGCTCCGTTTTGTCCTATGAAAACTTGAAGCAAAACACTGACAGCAGATTGTAGTAGTGCAGCTTAATAAGACAAAGAAGAATTTGGACCACAAAATAAAGATAGCCGCTCTAGTTCGTTGTTGGCATGTGATTGGATTTGATTGTTGCTTGAATTTTATTCTTACATTGTCTGTAAAACTTTGCAGGTATTTTAATGACATCTTTAGTTCTGACTTCTGGGATTTACGCGCGCGCTCCGGAAATTTAGCCAAAATCCTTAAGTCTCTGAAGCAAGGGTAGACTTGTAGAATATTTTTCTGAAGTGCTTTGCAAATATACAGAGGAACTACCAGTTTCAGTTTCAGAAATGGAGTGTTAGCATGTTGCTGAATTCGATTGTTGTTTCAATTTTCTGTTCAAATTGTTTGTAAAACTTAGCCAGTAATCGTGACAGCCAAAGTTCTGAGTTCTGACTTCTAGGAGTTACGCGCGCGCTCCGGAAATTTGGCCAGAATCCTTGAGTCTCCAAGCAAGGATAGAACTGTAGAAGCAGAATATGTTTTTGTTTTGTTTCATAAATGTGGATGAGGACTTACCAGTTTCGATTTCAGAATTGGATTGAGACGTGACTGTGAAATTTTATCTGAGTTTCCAACTTAAGCCTGTGTAGCTGTGTTGCCAAATGGTAGTTTCATTTTTGCGCGCGCGCTCCTTTTGTTTCTACATATCTAGCACCATGATAACAGAACATGAAAGATTTGGTGTTGATTGAAACAGTCCAGGTCTAGTCTATCTAGCTTTTCTAAGGTGACTTGAGCTAGACTAGGCAATCAAAGTCCATGTCAGCAGCATGAAACTGGTAGTCGAATTTTGCGCGCGCGCTCCGCTTTGTCCTATGAAAACTGGAAGTGAAAAACTGAGAGCAGATTGTAGTCGTACAGCAATGAATTCTGAGGAAAAAGGTGAATCTGGACAACAAGTTAAAGTTAGCTCTAAGACTCTTTTGTCAACATAGAAGGTGGTTGAATTCGATTGTTGTTTCAATTTTCTGTTCAAACAGTCTCTTCTAGGATTTGCGCACGCTCCGGAGATTTGGCCAGAATCCTTGCCATGAGCCTTTAAGGAGAGTCGGAGTTTGGTTATATTTGCATCTATTTTGGGACTTGCAAGCTTACTATATGCCTGAGTAGCTGTGCTGCATGTTGATGAATGTAGTTCTCTCAAGCTATCTCTACATGTATCAGCATGACGACAGGACATGAAGGGCTTTGCGTGTGCTGTGTTTCTATCATTCCAGGAAGAAACATGGGAAAAAAGACATTCGAAAGCATCAAGAAGGAGCTGTGCAAACTAAAGAAAAGATCAGGAAGTGAAGAACTGCTTGGATTGGGTAGTATCTAAGTGCTTGCTTTTTGGCGTTACTTCGATTTCACATCTACTAGTGCACTCATGTAAGTTGGTTATGGTTGTAAGTTTTGAAACCATGGTTATGTAAGTATGTAAGTTTTGTAAGTCCAAGATCTGCTTTGCAATCTTTGTTTGACTTATCTAAGTGCACACCGCACCTCAGCATGTATAACGCCATGGAACTTCCAACTTGCTTTGTCTATAACCATGCGTACAGAATTTATAACTTTTGGACCACAGTTACGAAAGCTATAACCAATTTACATATGTTCACTAAGCAACACAAACCTTTAGCAACTCAAGCGATCATAAAAGTAAACCTTAAACCATGGAAAAAATGGCATAGTTTCGAGAGCAACGCACATAGTGGACAAAAGATTCAGATGTGATTCGGCCGCAAAGTACATGAAAAAAAAGCACCAGAGGAAGCACAAATTTGAGCACCAGCCGAGGCGATTTTGAGCACCAGCCGAGGCGATTTTGAGCACCAGCCGAGGCGATTTCGAGCACCAGCACTTGCAATTGGGACCACCAGAGGGAGCACAAATTTGAGCACCAGCGGAGGCGATTTTGAGCACCAGCAGAGGCGATTTTGAGCACCAGCCGAGGCGTTCGAGCACCAGCACTTGCAATTGGGACCACCAGAGGGAGCACAAATTTGAGCACCAGCCAAGGCGATTTTGAGCACCAGCAATTGAAACCACAACAAAAAGCACCAGCGCTTGCAATTTTTTAGCTTAAAATTTTTGAATTTTCAGGTGGCGGTCGCCCCCGCACAAGCAAAAGTACTAGAAGGAGCCACCTGCCCCAGGACCGGTCGCCGCCGCACAAGCAAAAGTACTATAGAAGGAGCCACCTGCCCCAGAACCGGTCGCCGCACAAGCAAAAGTACTAGAAGGAGGCAGGTGCCGCGGACCGGTCGCCGCCGCACAAGCAAAAGTAATAGAAGGAGCCACCTGCCCCAGGAGTGGTCGCCGCCGCACAAGCAAAAGTAATAGAAGGAGCCACCTGCCCCAGGAGCGGTCGCCGCCGCACACGCAAAAGTAATAGAAGGAGCCACCTGCCCCAGGAGCGGTCGCCACCGCGCAAGCAAAAGTAATAGAAGGAGCCACCTGCCCCAGAGCGGTCGCCGCTGCACAAGCAAAAGTTGCAACAAGCACTTCCTTTGCATTCTTTATTGTTTATAACACCTATTCAGTATACAGTCTACAGTCTACATTGAAATTTAGTACAAATGCAGATGCAGGAAAGTTAACAAAGACGACAGCCATGATGATTGTTTAGATTTGAATCTTAATTGGCAAGTGTTTGAACCTACAGTAACAATATATGTGGGTCAAATAAACCTACAGCCTCCCAAATCTTCACAAAGGCGCTTTCTACAGCCTTGGGCTTCAACATTGCAGCTTGGAAAGCAGCATGGGGTGGACAAGGACATTAAGGAAGATAACATTCGACTAAATACTCGTAGTTTATATTTAAGGTGATTTAAATTAAAGATTATGTAGTGAGATACAACATCTGAAAAATAGGCAGTCAGTTCTTTTGAACTTAATCAGTTTCGAGTTTGAATTATATTTGTTGAGATGGCAATTAGAGCCATTGGCGGTTGCTGGCAAGTAATCCATTGCAGTTGCAAGACTCGTTTTTTTGGGTAAAGGGGGGTTATACTGCCCGTAGTCCACGAATCTGACAGTAGCAATGGCGATTACTGGCAAGTAATCCATTGCAAGATCTTGTTCTTTTTTTGCAAGAGGGGAATACTGCACAGTAACCCATTGCAACAATCTGACAATAGAAATGGCCATTGCTGGCAAGTAACCCATTGCAAGATTCTACCAGGATCAATGGACATTACTGGCAAGTAATCCATTGCAAGTTTTTGTTTTTTGGCAAAAGGGTTTTACTGGCAAGTAATCCATTGCAAGAATCTGACAATAGCAACGGCCATTACTGGCAAGTAATCCATTGCAAGATTCTACCAGGATCAATGGTGATTACTGGCAAGTAATCTATGGCAAGATTCTACCAGGGTCAATGGTGATTACTGGCCAGTAATCCATTGCAAGAATTTGACAATAGCAATGGCCACTACTGGCAAGTAATCCATTGCAAGATTATACCAGGACCAATGGTGATTACTGGCAAGTAATCCATTGCAAGAATTTGCCAATAGCAATACCCATTACTGGCAAGTAATCCGTTGCAAGATTATACCAGGATCAGTGGTGATTACTGGCAAGTAATCCATTGCAAGTTTTCGTTTTTTGGCAAAAGTGATTACTGCCCAGTAATCCATTGCAAGAATCTGGCAATAGCAATGGCCTTTACTGGCAAGTAATCCATTGCATTGCAAGATTCTGCAGGGATCACTGGCGATTACTGGCAAGTAATCCATGGATGTTTTTTGGCAAAGGGGATTGCTGCCCAGTAATCCATTGCAAGAATCTGACAATAGCAATGGCCATTACTGGCAAGTAATCCATTGCAAGATTCTACCAGGATCAATGGCGATTGCTGGCAAGTAATCCAATGCAAGAATTTGGCAAAAGCAATGGCCATTACTGGCAAGTAATCCATTGCAAGATTCTACCAGGATCAATGGTGATTACTGGCAAGTAGTCCATTGCAAGAATTTGGCAAAAGCAATGGCCATTACTGGCAAGTAATCCATTGCAAGATCCTAGCACGATCAATGGGGATTACTGGCAAGTAATCCATTGCAAGAATTTGGCAAAAGCAATGGCCATTACTGGCAAGTAATCCATTGCAAGATTCTACCAGGATCAATGGCGAGTACTGGCAAGTAATCCATTGGAAGAATCTGACAATAGCAAAGGCCTTTACTGGCAAGTAATCCATTGCTAGATTCGCGATTATTGGCAAGTATATAATCCATTGGAAGAATCTGACAATAGCAAAGGCCATTACTGGCAAGTAATCCATTGCAAGATTCTACCAGGATCAATGGCGATTACTGGCAAGTAATCCATTGCAAGTTTTCGTTTTTTCTGGCGAAGGGGATTACTGCCCAGTAATCCATTGCAAGAATCTGGCAATAGCAATGGCCTTTACTGGCAAGTAATCCATTGCATTGCAAGATTCTGCAGGGATCACTGGCGATTACTGGCAAGTAATCCATTGATTTTTTTTGGCAAAGGGGATTACTGCCCAGTAGTCTATTGACAATAGCAATGGCCACTACTGGCAAGTAAGTAATCCATTGCAAGATTCTGATAGGACCAAATGGCGATGTGGCCTAATACTGATAACTGATAATACTATCATTCGGAATCATTCGGGAATCATTCGTATTTTGGTATCGTCCGTATCGTTATCAGTGTTAGCTGTTTTCTCTATATATCCAGGCATTTGCTTTTCGTGGATGCTTCGCTGTGAGCAGTGAGCCTTTGCCTGACAATAGCAGCGCTGTGCAGGCAGGAATGCGCATGCACACCAGCCAGGGTATTTTTCCTCAATTGCAACCTGTCATTTGATAATGTTTACTTTCGTTCATGGCATCATGGCCTGACTGATAACTCGTCAGTCCCCAGCGGTCCCTCTTCATTTGTGACCTAATTCTGTTCACCGGTAGAACGGTCGGAAGGTCCAAGTTCCCAGCCGATCTAGATCANGGAATGCTCCACGATCAAAGAGGAGACCATTGCACCAGAGTCATGGGAATTGGAGTTGGGTGGGCTGAGCAAAAGCTTCAGAAACAGTGTAGAAGCTATGGTGGGGTGATGTGGTTTTAGCGTTCTTTACCAAGCATGCAACAGAGGCTTTGTTTGGGGCGTTTGCTGGAGTCTTCGAAGCAACAAAAAAAGCAGTGGCTGCAGTCCCAGCGGACTATGCCAAGTATGTGGAACAAAAAGCTGTCCAAAGCTTGAAGTCAACAATGTTCAATCGTCAGACTCATCAGAACGCATGCGGTTTGATGGACAGCATTTCTGTGGGGACTGGGTGTTATCCTCACTGATTCCGATTTCACTGAGTTCTGTTTTATCTAACAAATCACCATGCATGCCAAGAGCAGGACATCATCAAGAACTGCGCCCACATTCTGACTCCGAGACAGCTCGCAGGGCTGAAGGAACACGAGGAGGATGTGAAGCGGCTGAAGCTTTATACGACTACAGTTCACTGTGTGAACATGATAGTTCGCAAAATGGCTTCTAAGTCGGCAAGGGAACGCAGTGCCCTTGCCCGTGAGTTGTTTGGCTTGCTTAGCAGTTGTTATGTTTGTCGCTGTTTCTTGTTTCTTGTTGGTACTCATTGTTTCTAGTTCCTTCGCTGAATGAAAAAAGATTCGACTATTCAAATTCAGTTGCATTTTTTCACGATCCGACATCCCAGATTTAAAAAAGCTTGCGATCGCAGCGGCATGGCTCCAATCAAAGCAGCAATGGGATGGCTGAATGGTGATCGCTCAGTCAAGTTGATTTTTCTCAACTAGATGATGCTGGCCAGAGGAGGCTGTATTATGGGCGGGGGCTGGGACTTACAGCCTTTCAGCCACATGTTTTCCACTAGCAATTTGGATTGGCGCAGGTTCCAGTTTTTTTGATTTTATATTGTGATTCAGTGATTCAGCTTTCTTCAGACATGGCGACATTCTGAGAATGACCGGAATTGCATTTTACAAACTTTTCACGTTGTTACCATACTGCTGCTGGGACTTTGCCTTCAAGGCTATGGCCATAGCCTGAAGCTACTGATCAGCAGCCACTCCCACTCCCTTTGATTTCTGGTTTTATTCACTGGGGATGGGTCAAAGAAGGCACATCGATTGTCACATATTGTCAAATTGTGCTTTCTGCTGGGGTGGCTGCTGTTCAGCAGCCTTGCTGTGAGCATGAACCAATTTATAACGCGTGCTTTGCCTTGCCAACATGCGCCTAGGAACTGACCAGTTACCAAACAAAATGCAACAGTCAGTGAAAGTTTTCTAACATTGATGGTGCTTCATGTTCATGCTTCATTTGTGGCTACTGGTCAGCAGCCCTGGTGGCAGCAGACACGGAGTCACGTCGACATTTGCAGCAAAAAAGAGTTGTTCTGTCCGAGCTTCCGCATGTGTTGCAGTGTTGTGCATGTTTAAATTTCTCATTACACCGCATACTAAGGCTTTCTCTTTCTTGGGTAAAAGATTGGAGACTTATTTTCTCGACACTTTGGTATTGTGTTTTCATTTTATGATTTTTTTCCCTTTAGCCTTAATTTAGTAAATTGGACCTAAGCCTTATTTTTGCTAATTCTCTGGTGCTCATTTTTGTGCTCCCTCTGGTGGTCACTGTTACTGTAACTGGGCCATACTCAACTTATATATATATTGAAAACAACATCTTGTAAAAGATAAACCAATATTTTACCACATTCATCAGCAAATGTTTTCAATCAGCACATTGATTTGCCTTGATTGGAAAACGTATTGTAGGAGATGAAACAATTCTTGACGCCATGCCCTCAGAACAATGTCTAAGAAACTTCATATCATACTGTTTTCTTCGCTTTGATGGTATGTTTTGGTCCAAAACTATCAAAACTCGTGGATCTTAGGGTTCCTCAAGTCTTTTTCTAGAACTGTTCTATGGCTCAATGATCGGCCCCCTGCCTCTGCCTCTTGGCTGATGCCTCCGAACCAGCATCGCACTGGAAAAATTTTGCAAAATCTGGGATGCATGTCCAAGTCATGTCACATCGAATTGTAATTTAAGCGAAGTCGAGAGAATATATGAAACCCTCATCAAAAGAGAAGTCTTCAAAACCTGTCCCCTGCAAACCGGACCCCACCCCACTTCAATCCCTTTCCTCCTGAGATTTTTCACGCCAACAGAGCGGATTTCTCGCGGTTCCTTGGGTGTGGTTTGAAATAGCAGTTGAGATCCACCTATGAAGAAAATTAAATGTGTCTGCCCTTATTCAAATATAAATATGTATATTAATATATGAATTATATATATATATAAATATATGCTACCCCCCAAAGATCTACCTTTTTTGAAATTTGTGTTATTTTTGTTTCTGCAGAAAGTATTGGAAGATTAACGAAAAAAGAGGCAGCGGCCATGGCACGGATGAAAAGAGAACAAGAGTTTCTGCAAGTACTCGAGTCAAACAATGTTGCAGGGAAAGCTATGTCAGAGGTTTGACTTGGAGGGGACTGATTTGGTACGCAGGAGTACGCGTACCAGCCTGGAACTAAGAACTAAGAGCTAAGATTCCTCACAACTAAGATTACTAGTAATATTAGTAGTACGTAGTGATAATGGAAAAAGGTAAATAATAGTACGTAGTGCTAGTAGTGGTAGTAGTAGCATAGTGGTAGTTGTATAGTACTAGTACCTACCATGACGGGGTACAGGTGGGGAGGAACTGCCGTGGAGGGGACCGTTGACACAGGACACCGGATCATATTACAATATGCATGTACGTGGTCAATCTACGCAAACGCGCCCGACATCTGTCTCACCAAACGGTGTCACGTGGAAGAACTATCTCCAGAAATCTGGGTGTCAATCCTTCCGTTGCTTAAGGCCCTCACCATGTTGCTGATCTTTTTGTAGGCGTCTTCGGCATCTTGGTATGAAAATGCAGGTGCCAACATGACCAGTGGGTTCGATGGGTTTGGGTTAAAATCCCACCGCAACATGTGCATGGATGTGCCTAAAACTTACCAACAGAATCTGGTGCTTTACTCCAACATCCTGAGAACATACAAAGGGAACTCAAGGAAGAAAACAGGAGGAATCATCTACCAATCCCGAAATCTTATGCGTTCCGTTTGATGTGGCCTTTTCAGCACAACTTTGAATTGGCCAAAACTTCACATGCAAATGACGTCATAACCAGCTGCAAAAATCGTGAGGATGCTTAGAGGATCTATGTAATGAAACTGATCATGATGTGACTTTGAACAACCACATGATACTACAAGAAACATCATGAAACAACATGCAAGAGTATGAGGCACTTCCTACCAACAACTCAACCATCCGTTTCTTACTTCAAGTGACTGTGGTGGATCTGCTCTAATGATGCCTCCAACGCAGGGGTCGACGCCGTTGGGAAACCATCGCGCAGGGTGGCTCCGATCGCCTCATCTCCCGGCAAAGTGATCACAGCACCAGGAGTGACTCCTGTGATGCGAAAAGCGCTGAGTTTTCCTCTTCAGCTGGTCTCATCAGGTGAAATTTGGTTACCCTTGCGAGGTATACACGGTCACCCCTGAGTTCAATGATGCCACTCAACCAGTAGCAACTTGCAAAAGAAACCAATGCCAAAAAACCGTGTAAACAAAAGGTTCTGACCCACAATGGTTGCTTTCATTTGAACATGCGGAAATTTGCCAGTATTCCAGTTACACCCACTTCTTCTGATGTGATTTGTAGAATCCTTAACATTCTTTAACATGCGTTCTTATGGTTTGCAGCCCTCTCGCCCTTCCGTTCCCATTCCTGAGCTGCAGGTCTTGGAGCCACTGGTGGCCTGTCGTTGAAGATTTCATTATGATTGATGGTTGCAATGGTTGTATAATTTATTGTACTGTTTAACAGGTTGGCGGTTCCTAGAAACCACATCACAAGCATGAACTAGATTTCTTTTTCTCAGGGTTCTTGGTGCAACCAAATGATATGACGTAATTTTAAGTAGTACTTTGCAGCGATATTCAAGCTAAGAATTAAGAATATCCAAAAATCCATAGTATGCTTATGATTTATGCCAATTAAAAATTTTAGATTAAATTTCAGGCAATTTGGCGTCTCGGCTGGTGGCTAAATATTTTGTGAGAACATTGAGAATTGTCCAGAAATCCTTCTTCACCACCATTCCAGAACCTCTTCCTCCAAACATCTCAAAACCTTACAGTGTAGATCTTTAGGATGGCTTGGTTCAATCTTAAATTTGAATAAGGCGCACATCAACCTGTGATTGTAAATATTGTAAGGCTTCCAACCGCCCCACCTTTGGATCAGGCTGATCCATCAACGTCGCTGTGGCTCCCATCAGCCAACACCTGAAGGGCCAGGTTGGATTAGTAATATGTATGTGGACAATATGTGTTCATATACGACGCATAATAGTCATACAATAAAAAATATATGTATTACTGTATTACATTATAATACACACACACACACAGGCACACAAATGCATACAGGGCCGAAGTTGGTGAAAACAGCCAAAACATGTTTGAAATCCAAACTGCCTCGACTGCGGGAGTGTACACTTCTACTCTAGCAATCCACGATGTCGCAAACTAACGACTTTGCATGATTTTGCCATGCCCCGGTCAAGTTGCAAAACCTCTGCCAAGCAACATTCGGGAGTTGTTGTAGAAGGTAAAATACGAACCTTACAGAAACGACCCTTCAAACCGGTACCAGTACATTTTGCACAACATCTTCAAGACTTCAAATCTTGGACAAATTTAGAGCTCACTTGGGAGTAGTGTGCCCCTACTGTGTTTCTTCTCACTGGCGTTCCCTTCATGCCAAGATACAGCCGATGCGGAGTTGACACTCCTGGGCGTGTCTGGTGCTGTGGATGGTAACTATGGAGGCGTGCCCCAACATTCCCAGCGACCGGCGTGACATCTCCTTCTGGCACGAGGACGCATCAAATTGGTGACCACGTGGAACATTGACGTGGATATCCTTTTGCAGTGCAGAAGTGGAGGAAAGTGAGGAGGGCAACTGTTTAATGCCATTTGATGCCATTTATATAAAGTATGCCTGAAAAGCGAGGAAACTTCGTTCACAACATGGAACAACATCTTCAAAGTCTTGTGAACAAAGAGCTGAATCACTGGATGACGTTGTGTCGAACCTGCAGAAAACACAACTTGCATGCAAACGCAAGTTGTAGCTGTTGTTGGCGAAACATAATATGCTCCGGTTCAACATGGAACTTTCCAATCTCGGAACCCTAAAGAAAACCAACCAACCCCAACCCCGCGGACCGTGTAACCACGCCCATCGAAAGCACATGGAGGCGAACGCGCCTCGCCTGCCCAATGTATGATATCAGGGAATGACCAAACATATATGTGCTGGGGTCTAAGCTCCCATTGTTTCCATATAATAGGGGATGGTCATCAACTCAATAGTAGGGTTTTATATACCAATTGAAACGATTCCCTCGCATGTATGTGTATATTCTCAGTATCTGCCAACGGCATTCAAAAACACAAACGAATTGTTGACATGTGCAGCAGTTCTTCTTTCCAACACCATTAGAAATCTCACGAGTCAATTGTTTCCTGCACTGGCTTTGCAATATAGTGACAATTTGACAATGCAAATAGACATAATCGAGACCAAATGGAATTCATCTGCATGGCATGGATGGATTCGATGATGTCAACTTCCTGGCAAACCAATAAAGTACCCATACCCAACTGAGCTTCATTTCACCCGTCACCCGCCTCCCATGAACATCACAGTCATGATCAGAACAAACATTGTGTCCAGATTGGGAAAACCCACGGAAGACCAGCGAAATCACCAAGCGAAACTTTGCGCAATGGCTTGAGCAATGGCTACAACAGGCAGCGACATTTTTTCCAACAAGGGCTGCGAACAATCATGCAAACATTACATCTTGAAACAGCTTGGTTTGATTCCTGCTATCGATACAATTGTCTACTGAGTTTTGAAGATCCAGTTCTGAAACACAGCTGACAGCCATCTTGTGCCATTCATATGCCATTCATAAACATCATTAAATATCTATTCCACTATTCCAACTTCCACACCATTCGCCCTTTGCCGCATCGCTTGCAGTCCACCTGGAATCGGATTCTGAATGAAACTGACAATGCAACCTGATCACTTGGGCATCTTGAGTTGTGAGGCATATTTCTTTTTAACACCTTGATGCTCTTCTGTGGGTTTTCCCAACCTGAAGACATGTTTGTTCTGATCATGACATTGATCATCATCAACACAAACATGTCTTCAGGTTGGGAAAACCCACGGAAGACCAGCGAAATCACCAAGCGAAACTTTGCGCAATGGCTTGAGCAATGGCTACAACAGGCAGCGATATCTTTTCCAACAAGGGCTGCGAACAATCATGCAAACATTACATCTTGAAACAGCTTGGTTTGTTTCCTGGTATCGATACAATTGTCTACTGAGTTTTGAAGATCCAGTTCTGAAACACAGCTGACAGCCATCTTGTGCCATTCATATGCCATTCATAAACATCATTAAATATCTATTCCACTATTCCAACTTCCACACCATTCGCCCTTTGCCGCATCGCTTGCAGTCCACCTGGAATCGGATTCTGAATGAAACTGACAATGCAACCTGATCACTTGGGCATCTTGAGTTGTGAGGCATATTTCTTTTTAACACCTTGATGCTCTTCTATCTCTCATGCTCTACTGATGAAAATTGATTTCTCTGGCCCACGGCTCATCTGAATGTCGCCATGCTACTATCATCCTCATGCTTCCAGTTCAGCACCTGCAACCAAACATTGAGCCCAACACAAGCAAAAACTTGAAGACTGTTCAAATTCTGAGACCGTTACACTGGCTACTAAGGATTCCAACCACTACAAATAGTAAATACTGGCACGCTGCCGATGGATAAATGTTGTTTCGCTCAGCCTTGGGGCCGTTTGGGGAGGTGATTGGGTCATCATGAGACACTAGTCTGGCCATCCTGCCCAGCATTCTTGAAGACAACTTCCAATAAAAACCATGTACCTGGAATATCCTGTAATAGACAAGTGGAAGTACTAGTCCTGCAAAGCATCTATTGTGTTCTAAATAGTTATTCCAGGATGATTGTGTTTCATCACGCTGTTGATTTACAAACTCCTACAACATTTGGAGCATCTGAATGACTACTGCCCGCGCCTCCAGGAACTGTGACACCTTGGCAGTTGGAAGATGTCCAAGTGCTTCTTGAAGATCCAAACCTTTCACCTGTGCCCGATTGACTTGTTGATATCGTATTGTCGTTTGGTAAGATTTTTGGTGAAATATCTTCTGCTGATAGGGACAATGGAAAAATCACTAATTACAGTATACGTAAAACATTGATAAACATTGAATATATACATGAATATACATGGTTCTGCCGTTCTGGAAATTCAAAACTTGTTTTGTTGTGATTTCCCGTTGTCGGAAAAAAACATTGCTTCGAGTCTTCGAGTTGGTTTCTGAAACCCAGGTCCGATAAGTACACCAAGCACCGTGTACATCTACAGGGGTCATTATATCACCAACCAAAATGATGAAGGACTTTTTGGAGGAAATCGCTTACATCACCAAACATTTTCATTGTAGTTCGATCCTCCCAATATGGGTTCATGGTAGTTTAATCACAATTCTAATAACTTCTAGATTAGATGACCTGTTGGAATAAAACTGCGCCTCTCCGGACCGAAGGGCATCATGCAAAGCGCCCCCTGCAGCCACAAGAAAATCCTCTTCCAACACTGAAGTTGCCTGGAATTTTCAGTTGCAAATGGAAGTGGATGCTGAAAAAAGAGGGACGGTGAACCCCCTCTTTACTCTGGGCATTCAACTAGTCTTCAACTTCGAAACCAAAACAAATCTAAAGGAATTTTGGCTAAGCCATGTCTAAACAAAACCAATTTTCAAGACACCCTACTCCCGCGAAAACTAACATGGAACCAACAAATTATATAGTGGTTTGTAGATGTTTGTAGGTATTTTTCCTTTTCCAAGGAGTGATTTTCAGGTTCCATGTTTTCAGGTTCCATGTTAATTTCCAGGGGTGTCTCTAAATAATCCAGAAAAGTTTCCCCTCAAATCTGCCAACATGGACTCATACACTGCCTTGGATTGCTGGTAATCCCGTCCAATTCATGAACTTGATTGGTGACTTGATCCACGTGTATGTGTATATATACATATCATATCTACGTAGATATATGATATACATATATATAACACATGTAGTCAACCACAAAGCAAATATCATATATTATAATTAACACACAAAAACGTTCACATTATACATACATTTGCCTCTGAGCGGCCGACTTATATTGATCAAACAAGTCAAACAACAAACAACACGTACTCACCGGAAGATTAACATGGAACCTTAATACAAAAATCATCTTCCAAACCGTTATTTTCAGGCTCTACGTTAATCTAGGGGGGTGTAACACCACGGTGAAAACACGTTGTTACCAAATATCACCACCATCACATCACATCACCACAGGTCAGAGGACCCCAACGCCACGAAGCATCTCCACTGTCTGGGAAAGCTGATCCTGCAGCCTGCCATCCGTTGGTAAAAACTACCTGTCTCATAAAGTGACTGCTTTAACCAACTCGATTGGTTGATCTAACCAATTTTGAGTCTCACTATGTGTTTTTTTTGCTCCTGTTGTGCTTTCCTGTTCCATGCGTTTCCGCTCGGCTACTCTGATTGAAATCCCTCGGGAACTTGGATACAGAGAGCGGAACAGCAATGAATTTCCACACGTGCCATGCAGCACCCCATGTGGGGTGAGCCATGCAAAGAAATCGAAATCGAACAATTGATGGCCAAGGCTTTTTGTCAAGTCAAGGCCTGAGATTGTTGTGTCTCAATTTTGGGGCTCAGATTCAAAACAGTCAAGAGTAAACTTTTGAAAGAAAATGGAGGCCCTGAAACTTCTAAATGTTCGGCCCAAGCTTCTATCACTCCCCGAGGCTCAAAGGCAGGAGGGGGTAAGACTTCTATCACTCCCCGAGGCTCAAAGGCAGGAGGGGTAGTAAAATTTCATTCCTGGCAATTCTGCTGGTGACCTTTTTGGGGTGGTTAACGGTTAAGTGACCCTTTACCTGGTTAATGGGGAATCAAAAGGTCACTTTGAATCACCTGGAATTTTCGAGTGGAACATGTTTTTTTGATTTGAGACACAACCATGGACTACTAGTTAGGTGGTTTCAACTCAATTTGAAACATATTCGTCAAACTGAAATCTGTTCCCCGTGCTGGGTTCAACATAAAACATCTTTGAAACCGCCAGACAGGCTCTCCATTTTTATGCACAAGATTCATGGAGACGGACTGCTCGACCACCTCACACCTCTCAAATCTACCCCCAGCTCCTGGCGGGCCCAAGTGCAACTTTGGATGACAAAACTCACCTAAAGAACTATCATATCCCATAGAATCCATGTAGGGTATTTGCCTGCATTTGGTTGATTCATGGTAAATGTAGGTAAATATACCAGTCCCATGGATCCTACGGGTATCCCAGTTGTTTGGAAAAAAAACAAACTCACCTTCCAAAGCTTCAAAAAGATGGGATGAAAAATTAAACAAAAGGAAGTGAGAGTGAGGTTTCATCACCCTTCAAAGGGGGCAGGTGATTCCGACCTAGGAGCTGTTGATTCCGACCTAGGATTATCCCAATGTCTTTTCATGTCCGAAGCATGAAATTCCGACTTCAACTAAAGAGCATTCAAGTTTTTGTACCACGAGCCCCATAGTTGGCCTTATTGATTGTGAGTTTTAATCATCCAATTATACGTACGTATATATATATATATATTATATTCATGGTCCAATTTCATATATCCCCCCAACAATTACTTCACTACAAACCGTTAATAAAAAGGGTCCTTCAGGATCCATTTTGGATGTTTTTTGACCCCCCCCAAGTTGTTCACATGAATCGCAAACCCTAACATTCGTGACCATCAAGCGCATCAGCACCTTCCACAGCAGGGCATGGTGGCGAAAGCGCCCTGAGACATCCAACTCAACAAAAGGCAGTTCCTTTGAGTTTAATGGCAATGGAAACAATCAAGATCGACATGTTAACCCAAATGGAAGATTTTCAAGAAATTTTGGTCATGTTTTCAAATGCAAGTTTGTCCGTCATTGGTAGTTCAAGAATAAATATCAACATTTCTCCGAATGAAGTAGTGATAATTAGACAAAGCCCAGCGCATTCCTGCCCCTGGGATTTACGAAAAGACGATTGAACACCTACTGGTCCAAGACTTTGCCCCTCACTCAACAGTAATATATCGTAATTAATATCTATCTGTCTACCCATCTTATCTTACCTTATCTGCTCTACTCCATATCCCGATAAAACCTAATTAATCCAATCTCAGATTATCCATCTATCTTACCTATCTTCTCATCTATTCCATAATAATTAATTTCCAGGTTCAAGCTGCTGAATGCTGAGTATTCTCAACAAAAAAGGTGAGGAAGGTCACAATTCACAATGTACTGGGATATCCCGATTAACTTGGTTGCTACTTAGTAAGCCCTGCGATTCAACCCCCCATTTCAGTGGGTGAAAGCAATGTCCCAAGTCAGCCAACTTTGACATACCCCCGGGTAAACTAACATAGCTGGCTGGAATATCCGCATTTACAATAGGAAATACATCTTCAATCCGGGCCCATTTTCCAGCCATGTTAGTTGATCCTGGAGTGTAACTTAGAAAGTGTATGACTTCGGGGTATCCCCGGCCCACTAACAGTGCAAAGTGAAGGTTTATAGGGGGCCCTTCATAAAAATGACTGTAGTGGGTGGGTGGGGGATACCCCCAATGTATGACTGTATCACATTGTTTTCCCACAGTTTTCATGGGTTTTGCCATCAACCGATGGATTTTGAGCTCCGCACGCCGAGTCCAACGAACCACTCCTGTGATTCAAGAAGTGGTCCCTTTGTTTTCATGAGTCCGAGAGATGTTTGTGACAACAATTTCCATCCCCCCAAAAAACACGGTGATTTTGCAGCCAACAAAAACTGGAACAACACATGAAGGTTTTTTAGTTGGCTCAGATCATATTTATGGTAATATTAGGTGTGATGGCTTCAGGTTCCATGTTAGTTTTTAGGGGAGTAGCACTCAAAAACTAACATGACAACGAAAAGGCAGGGTTCTCGAAAAGACAACTCATCTGAACTTCGACACTAAGGTTTTTCAGATGGGTATACATTCTCTGGCAATGTGTAGCAACATATTTGCATCAACGTGGAAAAACTCCACTAGTAGAACACTCCCAGGATAACAGTCAAATTGGATCATTTCCCGAAGTATTATGAGGTCAAAATAAATCTTTGAAACCACCACTGGTTGTTGGTCCAGCTAAATCCCATATAAATACGTCATCTCCTTGCAGGTTCAAAACATCCATGGCTTCACATGAGGGCCAAGGAAGCAAATGATAACAACTTGGGACATGCTAACCGTAGAAAATGAAGATTAGTAGGGTTCCCTTCATAAATATGAATAGATGATTTACCCAGTGTTGCAGGACTTTGGCAACTTGCAGTATATATGCCATGATGTATTCGAATTTGCTTGAAAGCAAATAGGTCCAGGATCTGAACTTTTGGTCTCCAAAACTGGAACTGATCGCAAGGATTGAACTATCGTATCAAAGTTAAACGTCCATGTCACCTACTGAAAGTTGGACAAACAGCTCCCTACTCAACCCTTCCAATTTTGCTGGAAGGCCGGTTGAACGTCAAAGTTTCCATAAAAAAACCCAAGCGCTTTACTTCACATACACAACTGCCACATCAGCCACATCGGCCCGTCCTGGATGATGGTGAACCAGTCCTGGAAGATCAGTCACAAAGCAATGGAAGAAATCCAGCTCTGAAATGTTGAAATGTTAATAAAACCCTGGAAAGAGTGTGAGACTTCCTTTTGACTGATTCTGAGGGAACATTCCTAATAGCAGCCACCAAAAATATGT
>DF239025.1:7697-113852 GCA_000507305.1 Breviolum minutum Mf 1.05b.01
CGTTCATTCGGGAGTTCCCTTACAGGAAAACCTGACTTCAGGAGGAAGACTGGAGACGACCCCCTGGGGTCACAATGACCCTGGTGTTGCACGCAAAACTGTGGGGTTTTGGCAAGATCTTTCTCTTTGGATTTTGGCTTTTGGAATCTTCGAACCTGAATCTGGAACTTGCAAGGCTGTGAGATCGATTTCGGGTCTGTTGGCTAATGCGCCAAGCGTTTGAACATCATCAAAAAGGCATGTGTCTTTTTTGATGATATGAGCCATCAAAAACTCTTGTTTCCATGCCTCCTTCTCACATGCCAAGATCACCTCCGATGTCAAAGGACGTAGAAAATGGTCAGACAATGCGGTCACTGCGGTTTGAAACGTCAGTTCTCCTGTGCCCGACCCTGCGCATAGGGATGCTAGCTTCAAGGACTCAGGAAGGCTCAATTGTGTATCTGGTCCTGAGTAAATGGTGATTCATGATTCATGGACAAAGGACTTTTCATTCCCACACTGGTGATAACCTTCAAGGAGGATTTCAGTTTTATAGTGATTTATTGTGATTATGATGGTCGGTAAAGACGGTAAGGTACATGTATCGGATACTGTATACTGTATACTATACTTTACGGTATTGGTATCATACATGCAGGTACATCACAATCATACTGACTCATTCTATGACTAGACTATTACAATTACGTTTTCTTACATCAGTATCCTCACAATCATCAAGCTTGGTAAAATGATTAAGTCAATTCAAAGCGACCAAGGTAGCGACATGCCTTCTTTGCAAGCTTGGGTAGGAAGTCACTCATATCCAAATCTCCATGGGGACAAAACTCATTCTGCACCACATCTGGATTGTCCAAATCGGGCCCATCATCAACAAAAGGTTCAACTTTGGCTTTGGAAGTGTCCCCACATTCATGTGATGGTGAAGACTGTGCATCTTTCTGGGAACCAAACAAGCTAGGCACATGTAGGGGCTGTTGCCCTTTGTCCTTCAGAAACGCATTGAATGAATAGAGTGCTTGACTTAATCCATCATCACCAAACTTCCAATTCTCCTCAGAGCAGTCCATTGCCAGTGATGGTAATTGGCTGGATGCAAGAGTGAATCAATCAATAATAGATACTAAACAAAAAAAGGTAAGGACCGGATGATGTCATGTCATACATACTGATACTGATACTAATACGAATATTAATATAATGATTCAGATTCAAATTCAAAGAGTCATTGAATCGCAGTGGGAAACAATTCGATAACAATCACGGCGATACAAAAATTAGGGAAAGGGTCGTTTCTTGAAGTTTCGACGGCAACATACTCATTGAACATGGAATGTTTCTGAGCATTCTTGAATACGACAATGATGTCATCATTGCCCTGGGGTTGTGTGGCCATATCAATATCCTTGCCTTTGCTGAAGAAGCTGTTGATCGGTGACTCACCGTGACGGATGAGAAAGTCATTAAAATCAGTCAGATCAGCAATGGCATCGTCTTCAGCAAACTGGTACTCGTCTTCTTTTAGCCCGACTTCCAAAAGTACTCCATCCCGATATGTTTTGAACAGGTGATGTGATTTTGCAGCTTCAATGTCTCGCATCAGTAAAGACTCATCGATTTCACTCCCAATGGACTCATTGCAATCAGATTCAGGTTCCATGGCAGCTTGTACCTCCTTCCCCAAGGCAACCGAAAGTGTGTCTTTATTTGTGTGAGTTTGGGGGTCATCATTTTCAATGTCTCCAGCAGCAGCATCTTGATCTGCCTGCTGATCTCCCCCATCAGCAAAATCAATATCACCTTTACAATTCGTTTTGACGTCAGCTTCGGGTTCCACTACCTTGTCCTGCTGATGAGGCTTAGTCATGGACATGGAAGCAGTCTCTGCCACGGCCACCATCGAACTGTCCTACAAACAACATCAAGATTAGTTGTCAGAGCAATGTCTCTATGATGATTGTCGAGAGTCTAGGAGTCTAGGGTCTGAATCTACTGTCCAACACTCTTAACCTACCGTCTAAGACTCTGAATCTAATGTCCCTCTACTACTGTTCTTACTCTCTCTTTTGATTATGCAACGATGTCAAAGCCTGGCCCTGGCCCTTGCCCCACACTTAGTGTCCTGTGGAATTGCAGGCTCATCATGCTTAACCTCCTGTCATTGTCAGTGACTGATAGTCGATAGTCTTCAGAGGTACAGTCGAGGGAGATGTAAGAAATAAAATTATTTGAAGAAAACATACATGACTCTTTACTCATGACTCATGACTCATGACGTATCAATTTATCATTTTTCCAGGTTGCATGTTCACGATTCACTGGTTCATACATTCTTCATATGCATGAGATTCATGATCCCAATCATCTTGAACTTTGAAATCCCTTCTGCGACTCGACCCGAGTCATGTTGATTCAGACTCATATTTATATCTATATCATCCTATCATGACATCAGTAACTTCAAACTGATTAAAGAACAGATACCACGAATCAAATTTGGAATATGATATGATCATTGATATCGGAATATCAACCACCTGGTTCAGAACAACACCGACAACGACCATCTCCTGTTCTGGCGGTGAAGGGGCAGGGGCAGAAGCAGCGGCAGCAGCACTGTCATCTTCCTGCAAACGTGTATAGCCACACTGACTAGACTATATCTAGTATCAGTGTCAGGAGTACCCAGTTCTATTTGCAAGAACTACTGAACTCTGGCACTTTGCCGTCTCAAAGAAAGAATCATGTAGAAAATCATGTAGTTCCGGAATCAATCAATCTTCTACATGTGATTTTCAAATA
The DNA here is from genome assembly GCA_000507305.1 of Breviolum minutum Mf 1.05b.01. Taxonomy (NCBI): domain Eukaryota; class Dinophyceae; order Suessiales; family Symbiodiniaceae; genus Breviolum; species Breviolum minutum. The sequence continues at coordinate 10,503 of DF239025.1, forward strand.
ATGATTATGAACTGCCAATACAAATTTTTTTGTATCTATCATCACTGCCGCCTCGTCTAAGTCTATGAATTTCTTGGAAGAAAAAACTAAATGGATGACATACTCACTACCTCCTTCCAACCCTCCCAGTATCCCGATCCTTCTGTTCATTGTCTGATCGAAGTGATTCCTTGGCCTTGATCTGCATATGGCCCAGCAGATTCGATTGCTTGCTTGGGACCTTCGCCTTTGAAATGGGGTCAGGAGGAGTGACTTCAACCACTGCTTCTGCAATATTCTTGCATCTTGACATGGATGCTTTTGGTTTTGGGGCGGCCCTTGTCTTGGCCGATTTCGCTTTGGGTTCACTCTTCTCTTTGTCTTTCTCAGAGGCTCGTTTCTTTGCTGCCATGGCTGGCGGTAAAGATTGACTCGACTAAGTCAAAGTCTGAAGGTTGAACGAAAAACATTGAAATCGTACAGACACGCAAACTGAACAGATATGATATGATATGATACAGACTGCAGAGTGACAGTGATATGAAAATGTCGAATCGAAACATATATCTATGTCTATATCACATCTTATCTCATCTCATGGCCCATGGCCCAGAACAGAAATCAAAACATGTAGTCAAGTAATGTAGTCTGAATCCAGTATGTATGTTGCTATCTGCTCAAGCCTCAGTTCCTGAGCCCGAAGAAACCGGAAACAAGTTGATTCCAAAACCAAAAAACAGTGTAAAGTGTAAACATCAGTCACATCAATCTGGTGAACTAGAAATTCAGTCTTGAGTCTGAGTCTGAGTCTTATCGCACACACAACTTACGAGTCTTTATCATCATCAACAAACTGCAGCATAATGGTGTCAAGTTCGGATTTTTTTCGTTCACTTGGAACTGGTACCGGATAGAGTCACAGAAGATTCGGTAAACATCCTCTGTGCTTCAGAGCCGTCATTGTCAGCCAACACTATAGACTAAAGATTGACTGATGGTACTGATGGTCCTTCAAATGAACGTGTCCATGGTCAATGGTTTTAAGTGACCACAGGACCACAATGTAATGTAAGTAATGAGAGTCAGGCTATCAGAAAAGCCCACAGTCTGAAGCCTGCTAAATGGATCCCCAATGGTTTGGATCTGCATAAATCAAAGCAAATTAAAAGCATGGCTGACTGATGCAATTGGGCAAAAGCATTCCAGCCTGCAGCGTTCAGTACTCCAATTGAACAAAGCAACAGCTACAAAGTCTATATCATCAAACTATGATGATCACTATCTGTAAATTTCGATTCACTCTTCAAGAACTAGTACTGAAGGAAAAGACAGCACTGCACTTGACACTGCAGTGTGTGAGCTGAGCATCATCATAGTCGCAACTCCAAGATCTGAAGGTGATCAGTGACTAAGTGAAAAATTAGAAGTAGTTTGTAACTCACTGTAAGTCATAGTTTTCAACTATTGTCTACAACATGAAGCAATAAAATTACAGTACCTCACTGTGATGAGCCCCATACTAGACGGCCCGGGAACTATGATTCAACATGCGTCATTCAACAGACGATTCAATGGATCCAACCTACTTTTGAAGTTGAAATCCTACCACTTCACGAATTTACAATGATACACCCGCCAGTTTCAGTTTGTCAGAAGCCATTGACTGCAGCTCACCAGGAATCGAGATACCATCATGTGCGGCTTGCTTCAATGCGAACTGAAGGTTCTTCACGACATCAGCACATGACCTTGCCATGTATCATGTAGAGTGAGTGAGAGAATGAAGGCTGTTGGAGGCAATTGTTCATCATGGAAATTAAGTAACAGTAATCAATTCTTATGAAATCATGGCTCATCGACTAATCGACAATGAAAAACACATGCACGCCCATAAAGCCTAGTAACGATCCCGCTTTCTGTGCAAGTTCTGGTGTCATGGACTTCCAGTAAGGGGATTGCGTGACTGTCATCACTGTGAACAAGTACATGTAAGTCTTGCCGTCTGCGATGGCCGATGACACTCCAGAAATGTCAAAATCTATTCCTGAAAGCTTACTGCAAACATTGGCGGCTGATTCATATCCTTGAAGTTTGGAAACTCAAGCTGCTACCTTCTCCATTTTCTGGGTCTGTTTGAACGACTTCAATGATTCTTCATGATTCGCTGGCACGTAAGCAGGCAAACCCATGGTGATAATTTCCTTGGCAAGTAGTTCAGACTGAGACTTTATCTTGTCAGACAAGGACTCAGCCCAACCATCGTACTTGCTTGCCATGTTGTGCATGACGTCACCAATCTCTTCTGTGACCCCATGTTTTGTCAGGATCTGACCAACACTTTCAGAGCCATTCAATTTTTCCATCTGGCTCTTAGCAACCTTTATCTCTTTCAGCGCTTTGAGAACTGCTGATGTCTCTGGACTGGGCTTGGCTGAAATCTTCAGGCCCTTACTTGACGCCATGTAGGAAACACCTAAGCAGTGTATGGAATGCGCATCAACTACAGATTACAGTAGTTTCACACATTGTCAAGAAGTGAAAAATTCATTAGCCAGTGCAGGATTGTTTTTAAAGAAAGCTTAGATATTGATTCATGATGACAACATACAGTCACTACAACCCTCTTTGATGCTTTACTCTTTGAACCTTTGGGTTTGATAATAACTAGACTACAGACTCGTGACTCTAGTCGTGTATATTGTTCTTCTTTATTCTCTACTCTTTACTTTACTTAAACTTGTGCTTTCCCTGTTGGAACTTGAAAGAAACATTGCATTGCGAACAACTGAGACTGATACAATGGTAGCCCAACTTCCATAAAATTGATGTAGCCTCTCCAAGCTGGGAAATGTTACGTCGGATCTCCTCATGAAAAACCTCTGCTGTACCAAGCCTCTGGTAGTCTTCGATGGTGGCTTGCAATTGCACCCACACTGCATCGTCTGGTTTGGCAGTCAAGCATTTTCCTACTAGTTCAATGAGCTTTGCTTTCAGTGAGACTTCTTTCGCTAGAAACCCCTGTTGCATCGCACTGAACAAACATGTCTTGAATTCGGTCAATGACTTCTCCAACTTCTCTGCATCAGGAAAGGCATCACATAACTCCTTGTGACATGCTGTCCATCTAGACATGTGCTCTTGAGATTCTTGCAAAGACAAACATTTTTGTCCCTTGGAATCGTCCACCCCATTGGCGACATCCAGCGCCAAGCAACAATGTCCAAGTGTTTCATGGTGCCTGCATGTGGCTGGATTCAGGATGATGTTAATAAATTATAAGTATACAGTATACGTGATTATGATAGGAGTTGATCTTATTGATATTTGCTGTGTCTGGCTGTCCTTCTATTTTCAAGGCTATTATTTATTCCATTTTCATATGTTATGTAATCATGGAATCATGTATCGAATCATCACCAACTTATCATTCATGATACTTATGTATCATCGTCATCTTTGTTGTCTTTTGGAAACCTAAACCATACAAAAGCAAGCTACTCCTTAAACAAAATCGTTCCAGCGTGCAAACCACNGCATGTGGCTGGATTCAGGATGATGTTAATAAATTATAAGTATACAGTATACGTGATTATGATAGGAGTTGATCTTATTGATATTTGCTGTGTCTGGCTGTCCTTCTATTTTCAAGGCTATTATTTATTCCATTTTCATATGTTATGTAATCATGGAATCATGTATCGAATCATCACCAACTTATCATTCATGATACTTATGTATCATCGTCATCTTTGTTGTCTTTTGGAAACCAAACCATCAAAAGCAAGCTACTCCTTAAACAAAATCCGTTTCCAGCGTGCAAACCAACATCAGCAAAGGCACCTCAAACGAAATGCTACGATTTCATGAGTCGAGCAAGTCATCTCATACTCACGTTGTGATTGTAATTTTCTGAACATCATCATCACATAGTCACATAGTTATGATTTGAAATCTATCAGATTCATGAACGAATCAATACCCAGGCTGCACCTGAAAAGAGTCTCCTCTGGTATATACTTGCGAAGGTGACATACTGACCAAGAAGTAGGCAACGTCAAACACTTCATTTTGTTGTTCGAGTGGACAACCTGACTTGCGATGAAGGCGCTCAATTCCTCATCTGCATGAAACTTGACAAATACCTTAGCTACAGAAGTCATCTTGGCCTTCAGGGTACTGACATTCGATGCCTCTGGTTTGTCAACCAAGTCTTTCTCTATCTTGAGGACCTTGTCCCAGGATTCACAAACCTTCTCGACCATACCTTCCTTCTTAGGCAAGTTGGCAGAATCGGAGTCATACCCAGACACTGCAGAAGTGAGGCTGGCAAGTTCTGCCAAACATGAATCTGATGTTTTTCTACTTTCTGCGATGGTAGCTGCTTCTGTCAAAAGGTGGTTGCCCTGGGAAAGGGTTTTCATAGCTATGAACAGACGTTCATCAGATGTTGGTGATCGTACCGCTTTGACTGCCTCTAGCACTTGATCTGGTAGAATGGTTTTGTCATCAATGGTCAAAATCGCCAATAATTTCGTAACCTGATTAGTCATGGAAGGCACCAAAGAGAGTGCATCATGGTCAGTCATAGCTTTCAGGAAACTTCTGATGTATTGCACACCTGGGCTGTTGAGTTTCAATTGGGTTGCTGGTAGAGTGCGTAGAAGTTTCTGAAGCACTTGTTCGAGAATGATTCCAAAATGAGTTTGGAAGAACTTTTGATCCTCTGGTTCTGTCATTGATTGAGAGACTTCTGCAGCTATAGTTGCAACCTGTGGATAACGGTTGTACTTCACCAAGTCAAATGTCTTTGCCTTCAAAAGCTTCATTGTGGCCATGTTCCCACAACGATATCCAACGGCTGCTGCAGTTTCCATCAATTGAGCTAACTCAGTTGCCTTGAGACTTGTACATGCAAGTTCATGGAACAATCGACTGAATGATGCGGCTGTCCCATTGACCTCTTTCACAGCATCAGTCATGCCATCATCTTGCTGCACAACCTTCCGTCTCTTTATCTGAGATATTTTTGTCGAGCACTTGTTGACAACCTCTTGACACTTTGCTTCTTGCACTTTGCAAGCTGCGACTAGATGAATCTCAGATGATTCTGGTAACTTGTTCTGGTCGGTTTGCAAAATATCGAACAACATGCCTTTGACTTCCTCTAAGAATTTGTCATCATTCTCAGCCAAAGTTGTTGCCGAGACCCGGCCCCTCTTTCCAGTCCCTGACGATTTATCTTCACCACTGCCACCAACATGACTCTTTGGTTGAAGATTCGCCATGACAGCCTGAGCTTTGGTCACATCAATAGCATTTTCCACTGGTGATGGGGTGTCTGCTGTTGCTTTCCGCTTCGCTCCACCACCTCCACCACCTCCACCACCTCCACCATTGCCTCCAGCCAAGGCCTTCGCTTTCGCCTTAGCTTTGGCTGCCACAGCAGTTGAACCTGATTTTGCACCTCCAAAGGCCCCAAGCAAAGACATCAAATCATTCCCTCCGTCGTCATCTTCCTTCTCTGCTTTCGCATTCGGGTTGGACGACCCCGCTGCTGCAAGAGTAGGAGTGGATACGTCTGTGCTAGAATTCTCATTGCTGGATGGGTTTCCTTTTTTGTTGAGTAGCATCATAGTCGGCTGATGAACAGAACTGGAAGCAGCAGAACAAATGACGAACTCATGATTGGAATCGGAAGGTCCAGCCAACAAGGCCTTAAATGCAGTTTGATACATGTTCTCGGCTTGATTTTCTCGCAATTCCACATCATCTGTCAATGGGGTATCCATGACAACTGCCTGTCTCTGTTTCTTGCTGACTTTGTACAACCCTTCGTCTTCTTCACGAACAATCATCACACCATCCATACGTTTGCCTCGGAATGTCTGGGTGACCTCAGTTATGCAGTTATGCATAGCGTCAAAAGATACATAAATATAATATATGTAGACAGTAAACCATCATCACAAGTATTTCAGTCAGGTATATATCTGATGGAATGATGATCTCTAAAGATAAAGACCCAAAGGCAAAAAGGGGCGTGATGTAAATAAAACATTTGCAAACAAACATCATACAACCCATATTCTTGTCACAATCATATTTTTCATCTTTTTTATGAAATGAAATAATTCACAAAATACGGACTATAGACTGTAGGCCAGTCATCTGTCGGACTCATCAAGAACAATGACGGTGGAAATCAATCATTCTTGGATAAGAACTCTTGAAAGACACCACCTTGCCCAATAAAGAAAATAAAACCACCCACCAAAGCACTATCTTGTCCTTGGATGGAGCACCAAAGCGACGTGTGTACACATCCAAGCGCATAAAGTACTCCTGCTCACCTTCAATCTCATCCTCCTGGATTAGTGTGCTACTGTCATTGCCGAAAATAAATTCCTATCAGTGGACTTACTCCGAATGGTGGTGATGATGATGATAATTGCGACGTCGTGTTGATCCAATCATATAGTACATTAAAGTATGTTGTGTTGATCTGCGGTGTTTTTTGAAGATAGGAGAAGTATAGAAATAATGTAATGATGAGTAATGTAATGATTCATGGTAGAACTTTCTATCATTACTTATCACAATTTAGATAATCAACCTCCCACCACTCCTGCGTCTGCTGAATCTTGACTGATTTTGCTGGCTGCAAATCATCTTTTCCACGCAGTTTCATAGAAGGATTGTCAATCTTCATGTTGATGCATTTTTGACGTGAGGTCAAAAATTCGTGATGAAGGCTGGGGTTACGGTGTGTGGCTTCTGTGTAAGCTTGGATTGAACCATGTTCCACACTGTATCCGCCATGCACGAATACATACTTGCACACCCTGAGGGGGGGCTGACGGAGAAAAGTTTCACTGGAAACAAGAAACAAAAAACAACAATTGCATGCTTCAGAAAAAATGATGCAGCAACAGAACAAGACAAGAGCAACACCAAAACTAGTAAGTCATAGAGTCATAGAGTCTATTATTCATAGAGTCATAGGTTCATAGAAAGTCAGTCATTTGTTTAACCCCATCCTGCAGTAGGATCCAGTTGGATTGGTCTTGGTCCCATTTCCCCAAGGGCGTTAGGACACCCCATGCGCTGCCAAGCTCGACGTACTCGCAAGTACTCAAAGAATCCCTGTCGCACAACTTACAGAATTTAATCCTGTAGGTATCTGGCAACGCAAACTTTTCAAGTTGTTCTTGTGTTGGAACCTCAGATCGCCTTTCTCTGCCTGGAACCACAGAAGACTTGCCGTCATCTGGTTGGGCTTCATCAGCAGCCTGTGCCTGTGCAGCACTGTTGCTGATTGCCTTTCCACGTCTCGGGGCCATTCTCATCTAAAAAAAGAAATAGAAACTTTCAACGGCTGAATTCTTACAATGTTCAGAAATTGTGATTATTAATTCCAATGTTGCTTGCTTGGTGAGTGAGATGGTGCACATACATCCACTTGTTTCAGCTCTGCTGGTTGCATCCATGCGCTGTGAGCAGGCAGAGATATGCAGTGATGTATGATGGTCAATGCTCTGGAGTCTATGATCTTTCTTGACCGACTGAAGAATCACCAAGACTCGCTCAAGACTCATCAAGATGTTTTTAAGTTATACAGACTTAAGTGTTATTAGTTATTGGCTGATTGGATGATGAGGTTCATAGTTCCACAACTCTTGAAACCATCAAATGTACTTGTCCTCACTTCTGTTTTGCTCTTGCTTGCTCCAATGTGCTTGTACTTGTCTTACTTTGCCTTTTGCAAATATAATGGTAATCGGAGAAACGAGCCGACTCTGCTTCTGTTTCACAGAGAGTTGGAGTTCAAAATCAACATCAGGAGTATGTACTGTATGTAACAATTCAAATTTCGTTGTATGATCTCTTGGATGAAGTTTTGGGAGTAGTCACAATAGTCTCAGAGCTTGTCTCGCTCAGAGGAACATAGGTGTGATCTGAATCTGCTTCAGAAGGACTGAACTGTTCAGAACCGACACTTGTGGAAAGATCAGATCACGAACAGAATGTGCATAATTGTTTTCTTCATCGTCATCGTCATTGTCCATATTGATATTGTCGCCATTGCCATTGCCACCATCAATGCAGTGACTATTGCTACTACTTTTTTCTGAATCTGAATCTCAATCGTCCAAACCTGCATCTGGGTCATCTTCATGTCCCTTGCAAACGTCATCAATTTGAGAGTCAGAGTCATCATCAGTGATCGGAGGTTCAGCTGTTGAAGTCATAGATGTGGAAGGATTGTCAGGATCATAATCAACATAAGGAAATGGAACACCGGGTCGTCTTAGTACATGAGCATACGCTTTGAACCGATCCATGAAACAAAATGCCTCAAACTCCTCAGACTCAGAAGGTGAAAGGATCTCTAGTTCCTCAGACCCCGAACTTTCATTTTCTTCCTTCGGAGAAGACAAATTGCAACTATCACAAAAGCCAGTATCTGTAGCAGAGGGAGCGGGTGCAATTATCTGTAGTTCCTCGTCACTGTCAGAGCAATTCTTGTCAGAAGATTGCCAAGCGTCACAATCATCAGCAGGTCCAGGCGGCATCTCTCTTTGCGATATGTGCAAGAAAGGAGAAAACTTCGACTAGAAATCTGAAAACATGTTGGATGATATGATGTTTTTTTGGACTTTGACTATGCATGTCTGCAAAGAAGCTTGTCAAGAAAAAGTTTGACCATTCCGAACATTCCTATTCCTTTTCCGATGATTTCTTGCAAGTGGATCAAGTGGGGTTTCGCTGATGTTAGGGGCCATAACATGGATGGGTGAAACTGAATGATGCGTCATCATGTGTGCGAGAAATGTAATCGGATCTTACTATGCAAAAAGTGTTTGTGTCACACATATGCAAACCATATGTCGACATATGTGCAAGCATATGTAATAAGATCTTATTTTTGCAAAATAAGATCTTATTACATATGTCGAACACAAATGTGTTTATGTTAGTGGATATGTAATAAGATCTTATTTTGCAAAAATAAGATCTTATTGCATAAGTGACGCATGCCTAAACACTACGGAACATATGTGCCAACATATGTTTTGCGCAAAATTTACATATGTGAAACATATGTCAAACATATGTGAAACATATGACAAACATATGTGAAACATATGCCTTACATATGTTGTTCTTTATGCGCGACATATGTATACATATGTAGGCATATGTGCTGTGAAATGTTTTTACATGTGTAAACTCATATGCAACTTATGCAATAAGATCTTATTTTATGCAAAATGATCTTAATTATTGCCTTTTTGCACAAAATAAGATCTTATTGCATAAAATAAGATCTTATTGCATATATTTACACATATAAAACACATATGCAAACATAAAGGTTCACATATATCGAACATAAACATTCATATGTTCTGTCGCAAACACTACATAAATGCGTTTGTGATGCGAGATATGTATTAGATTATGAAACACATATGTGTACATATGCGAATATATGTGCAAAGAAATGAAATGCTTTGCGAAAACATATGTAATGATAAATGTCAATACATATGTAAAAGTTTGCGTATCATACGCAAAATGAATGAAAACATATGTCAAACATAAGTGAAACATAAGTCAAACATAAGTGAAACATAAGTGAAACATAAGTCAAACATATGTTGAACATATATCAGACATTGCTCAGTCATTTGTTGATCATATCTGAATCATAGCCCCACCAAAGCCAGTTCACAAACAATGGGCATTCCAACTCATATTATATACCTCCTTTAAAAAAAATGCAGAGGCTGCCATTTCCTTTGCCCATTCCCAGAATTCCCGTTTGTAGCTTGCATTTTGCATGTCAAAACATGTCTTGTCTATTCCTTTCACATCAGATCAGCTCTCCCCCTGATCTTGGCTATCTCAGACTCCAGTCAATCCCCATCTTGATGTCTGGAGCGCAAAGCCCGTGTCTCACGGGCAGATTGATCATCTGAGCAGGCCTGCAACCACCTTGGATCAGCGCAAAGAATGATATGACAGATGGTGGTTAGATCAAAGGATGGCGGGTGAATATAATACAATATAATTTTAATTCAAACTTCGTGCGGCGATATGTCGTACTTTGACAACCAATACAATTTGGAAAGCCATAGTTCAACAGAGTTAGATTTGTTATTCCAAACACTAAAAGGATGATGTCTCCATGTAAGCATAGGTATCATACAATATATGATATATATATCATACAAATATATTATTGACATTGTTTGTTCTTATTTTTCGAAGCAACCAACTTCCTCTTGGGTGTGCTGAACAGGTGTAATTTAATCAGCATGATCCTTTGAACCAGAATCAAAAGCACGTGCAAAAGCAAATGTACTCACTTAATTCTGTTACAGTGCATCATGCTCATGTACTATATAGATACAGTTGACAAACAAAGTCTTTGCACTAATAGTATCAGTGAGACATATACTGATGCCATACAGTTACATCAGTTACATACTTGTAACTAAAATAACGACTAGTTATAATTTAGAGTAAAATAATTGACTTAAAATTGATAATCTTATGACATGCTCATGTTCCAATCTATACCGTCTATATCGACCGATACTGGCACAGAGAATCAACTTTCATAGTCGGAGTGAATTTAATCGAGAAACTGTCGCATGTGGTCAGGTCCATTTGTTCTCTTGGTAAATTGTTTGCCCATCAAGAGCCATCTAATCATGACAGAATCAGGTTGGTCCTCTGGTAGTTGACGCAGTCGTTTGATTTGGGAACACTTCGAATGCAGGTAGCAGGTCATACTCAAGGAATGCTTCTGTGGCTGATCTGGCCGCAACTGCGTCAAACGTCCTGATACGGTTTCAACGAGTCTCCGTTCGGTACAACTCTGTTAGTTACAACTACCAATTGCATTGCGTACTGGGTGCTGTAAATACAATGCAGTACGTTTTCCCTTCTGTAGACTTCACAAAACCTGTGTGAACTTAAAGTCTGGGTTTTGATCTGGTCAACATTGTAAAGTTTTCCGTTGCCGTTTCATTATAATTTTCAAAAAAGAAAAGCAATGCATTCTGTATAACTTTGAAATCCCAAAATCTGAATGCATACAGTCCAAATTCAAAAAACACCCAATCATATATCTCAGTGAATAAATATAAGTCCAGTACTCCGACACAGTGTCACAATTTGATGCAAGAGTGTCATCAAGAGCAGTTGCGTCTAACTATAACTGTATAACTTTCTGATTTATAAAAAACTTCCTCAACGTATCAATGCGTCAAAAAGACACTGTCACTCGCCATTTAATCTGCAAGTCTACAAGACTGCTTGTCAGCACAACTGGTGCTCTAAATGACAGACAAACCAACTAAACATCTACCCCCATGTTGTTTTTTGAAAAAGGCTCCAATGCATGAGTCATACTCCAAATCTGTGATGTATCCAGAAGAATCAATGCTGACAAGTGATCTTGGCAGAGGGGTCAATTCTTCCTGAACATCTACTGCTTCCGGTGCTGCTCGTGCACTACTGCTGCTACTGCTGCTGGTTGGGCCATGTTCATGTCTAAGTTGGTCACTGGGTAGTGGGTGCTCCACAGCATTGGCATAGACCCAATTGATCTCTGCCTCCGTTGGTGCTGTCTGACACGGCTGGCCACCTCAAGAGACAGGCGGCAAAAATCAAAATAGTCATAGAGTCAGACAACGGTACCACAGAGGAAAGGTTGTTGACATCAGTTATGCAGCATTGAATGTCACAATCACTTGTTCAGTGTACTCTGTACTGGGTTTCTCGATTTACAGTGTAGGCATGAAATCACCAGTCCTTCAAATTGATTCAACATAACATAACGACAAACTTTATGTTCAATGTTTTTTGGTAACGACATGGTTTGGCGTAGCGCCAAGGACTAGTAAATCACTGAACAAAGTAAAATGATTGATTCGATTTGATATGATTTGATTGTAATGATTCAGACGTGATCATAATGATATAACTTAGACCTTTTAACTACAGTAACACAGACATGACACCGATAATGATTCACGATAAAACACTAATAAATTTGCTTCATGGCGGCAGGACAGCCAAATGAGAAATACAAAGATATTTACACATATTACATTATATTACATATAATTGGACATAATTGCATCCATCTGAATCTAATCTGAAATGAAATATACAAAATATAAAATATACAAACCCCTTTGCTTCACCATTCATGACACATATGTCCTTGCAAACCAACATCTCACACTACCAATGGGCGGGGGTCGGTGTAGCGAACAATGTTGCAAGAGAAAGTTGAGCGATGCGATGTCACGGTGTTTTTTCAACTTGTTTGCAAATCAGATGTGGAAAAATGTATTCAAACGTTCACAGCGAAAAGATACTTCTACTGAGAACTCTCTCAAACGCTTGCTTTCACATCACCCAAATTCAATCAAAGTGTAACTGAGCAACACCAAACCACCCAGAGTCATGAGTATGAGTCAAGTCGTCAATGCTAATCGAACAAATATGCATAATCCATTCAAAATTCATGTGCTTCTCAATAATTTGCATTTGTGTTTCCGATTCGTTATCTTTGAAACCACCAACCTGACCGCGCGAAAACAAAAGCAAGGCTCTTCCAGCAGAAGCTGTTGGCTCAGGATGGCATCTCTTACGTTGCGTCGAAGACTGTTTCATACGAGGTTCATCAGTAGGGGCTCGTTTGGTGGAAGTATGATTTCCATCCGGTTCATCCTTGGTACCCTTGTTCTCTGTTTTTTTGAAGGCTCTGAGAACTGATAAGCATTGATTTGCAACCTCATTTCTGGGATCATCCTCATCAACACCATCATCACGTGCATCATCTTGAATGCAGTTTGGGGCATGTCCATCCAAACGGAAGCACCGACTTGCATCGTTCACTCGAAGAGTACACAACGATAAGACATCATAGTTGGGGAAAAAGCGAAGAGCAAGGTTTGAAATACCATAAGCACGGTGCGAAAATGCAAATTGGTGCATGGTCTGAATGTTGGGACATGTTTGGGACTTCCTTCTAGAAGAATCTGTATGAACCACATAATCCAGAGTTGCTGAAAAAGAACTCGGGCAAGCAAAGTCTTCACATAAACTGGTCACTCCATGTTCTGTCACGACACATTTCCACAAACATAGATCAAGCGGCGACAATGAAACCTGACAAAGTAGGTACACTTCCAATGTTCGTGATTCCGGGGGGGGTACTGCTTGCCCAACCTCCAGTGGAGTTGCCAATACAAGTAACTGGTATGGAAATTCATGATTCCGTTTGCCACGATGGTATCGACAAATGTCCTTTAAGGTGCGAAGGGTTGCCAAAACATTCTCTTGACATTCTGGACTCAAATTGTGAAAGCAACCCCCACACTTCATGCAGAACTTTTCCAAGACAACATGATTTCCAGGTAGCTCTTCGTTTTCCTCGACCACAGTGCCATACTTGTCCTGAGTGTTTTTGGAGCTGGAGGCTCTTCTCACTCTCTCGAATCATTATCATGATTATTGTTGTTTTTTTTTCGTAGTCTGGGCTGTTTTGATTGATCATAAAAAATTAATCATAATCCAAATGATGCAGCACATGAACAGGTTTGGCCAATGTCCATTTCATTGTGTTACCATGCTGTATGTGTATTCCAAAAATGTTCCCCAAACCCAGATATCAGTAGAAACAATGATGAACTCCGTATTCTGTTGCACACATCAACCACTCTTCAGGCTACACTGGCTACCGAGAAAAGACCCAACTGTACGAAACATATTAATATCAAATTACATAGAAATTGAATAATTTGAAAATGTAAAACCAAAATATTGCATATTGTATTAAGTTAAGTTTTAAGTTTTAAGTTAACCCTGATACTCTAACCATATAATTATAATAAAATAATTCCATATTCAAGTATTTCATGAATCATGAATCATGAATCATGAGTCATCATGAGTCATGAGTCATGAGTCATGAGTCATGAGTCATGAGTCATCATTTCAATTCATATCATCGAATCAAATAAAATCAATAATCAATATCAAAAAATCACGTCTTGCGAAGACTCTTTGAAAACTCCATGAAGTTTCTGAATGCTTCCAGCTTGTCCAACACGTTCTTGTAAAATGCTTTTGGCAATGGGATAGTCTGTGTCCCCAAGTCCCCATGGCCCATACTTCCACTCCGTGTTTGACCACTTCGAACAAGTATTCAACAAGGTCACATCATCATCTGAGGGTTGGGACTGACTAACAATGGCATTCTTTTGTGCATCCTTGTTTGTTTGCTTTGCGCGCAAATGATAGTCCCTCTTCACATTAGGATCCTGAAACTTCTCTTTGGCCTCTGACCGAATACGAGAATATCTTTCAGAGACTGATTCACAAGGACGAACCCCTTGTTTGAAGGAATCTGCCAAAAACAATGACCATCCATTGACCTTCTTGACTTGTTTGGTGACAGTTTTGCGAGTTTCAGTCCCTTTGGGTTGCATTCCATATTCCAACCTCGTTCTAGCCATCAAACACCGCCCAAGTCCTGCAGCATCTGGCACACTTCCAGCAGGCATGTTTGCCACCATCCCCAACTGAACCCGTTTCACAGAACGTTTCTTTGAGTTTCTGTCCAAATTGAGGGTGACCAAATGTTGATGCTTCAATTCACTGATCAAATGCTTTGACGCCATACTGCTGGCAGCATGACGTTTCCCACGCAAATATGCACGGGAGGAGCTTGAACGCGCGAAGTTGTTCTCCAGTTCTACGTTTGTACTCTTGGAAGTAAACATCAACATCAGAGCTTGAACAAACTTGGACCCATTCTCCAAACATGCCGCAACCCCCAAATGACTGAATCGAGATTTCAAGTCTACACAAGCCCCATCTTCAAGACAGCAGTTGGATTGGTTGAAGAAATGACTGAGACGCTCATACTTACATTCCATTGGATATTCGGTATCCAGAAGAACTGCCAACAACCAAGGATATTGGCTTCGCTTGTATACCAGTTTTCTCCAAGTGATTGAACTCATGTCTGCGAGGAATTGGAAGAAAGATTTCATCTCTTGGTTCAAATCTACTCCCGGCACACCAACCAATGCATCTAGGGCAACGTCCACACCAGATGTTTGCAGGAGCCAGTACCGATCCAAAGAAGCTACTGCCGGTGATTTGGCTGGCTGCACTAACTGAACAAGAGGGAGGTTCTGAATGCCATAGACCCCAGTCCATGTTGACTCTGCATGTTCCATGAGCTGAAAATGAAGGTAGGATTCAGTGGGTGCTGTCCCTGCTATCACTTGAACAAGGTTGGGTATCATACGATTGGAACGTATCCAAGCACCTGCTTTCTTGGCACGCACCCTCTCACGTCTTTGCAGTATGTCCCGTGACTCATCAGCATCAACAAAGAAATCGTCTAAACTCACATAACCCGTCTCTCCCCAACCCCCTGTCTCCCCTGATTGTATTGATGGTAAGAGACCTGCAGGCTGGGTAGAATCCAGTTCACATTGCAGTATCTCAGCTGACTCACCTCTCTTTCTTGCGTACAAGTACCACCATCCAACTGACAGCAAATGATGAAACATTTCCGCCAGGAGATACCAACGCGCAGGAGTAAGGCCTCATAATTTTTGCTTCTGGTTTGGTCATGGTTTCTTGAGGGGAAGTGTCAGGAGTGTAAGGCTACCAAAACCATGAATACAACAGTGATTCAGTAGACCAAGACAATGACTGACTAAAACAGCAAACCATCTATCATCTATTCAGACCTTTACCAGCATGAACAGCAGCAGCATCATCAGCACCATCATCAACGTCAACATGAAAGGCATATAATTACGACGTTGACATATCTCGACTCGTCTCGACTCGTCACTGCATCACTCATCCTCATCACTCGTCACAATCACTGATCGTTGACTATTGACTTGACTATGGATATTCGGTCAGTTTAATCACTAATCACTACTCACTCACCCTTACTATACTTTGGCTTTACCCATCCCATCGTCCTTCATTTTCGTTCAATGTCTTTTTTTCATTCATGTCATTTGATTTCATGTCACTTCATTTTATTCATTTCATTCGTTTCATGTAAGAACATGATGAATGAATGAATGAATGACTCACACAAAATGAGTTGAACTACTGGAACGACTGTCACGAAATGAAATGGAAGGAATGCATGAACCAGTGAACAATGATTAAATAGATAAATGAATGAACAAATGATTACATGAATACATGGTTCCATGAATGAATGAACAAAGGAAGGAAGTAAGGAATGAATGAATGAATGAATGAATGAATGAAGGAAGGAAGGAAGGAAGGAAGGAATGAAGGAATGAAGGAAGGAAGGAAAGAATGAGTGGATGGATGGATGAATGTGATGAATGATAAAATGGTTCCATAAATGCATGATCCCATGAATGAATGAAGGATTGAAGGAAGGAATGAGTAAGTGATTAACTCAGTGAATATTTCTTTGGTTTGTGTTTTTTAAGTTCTAACATCTATCCCATTCCTTTTAGTTCCTTTCTATCAGTCTTTCATGTGTTGTGTGTTTTTTTTTTTGCGATGGTTTTCCTTTCACTTCATTCCTTTTATATTTGTCTAGTCGTACTAATGTCGGTGAGTGATTTCATTCAACTCCTCTCCTTCATCACTCCTCCATTGTGATGGATTCCACTTATTCAATCTTTTGGACTCATACATTTCTCTCATTGACTTGTCCGGTCATTGGGTCGTCCTGTATTCAAAATTATTCATTCGCTCGCATTTTCTTGATTGATTTCTTTTGTTTGTTCTTTCTACTTTTATAGTCAATCATGAACTCTGTTGACATCAGCAACTCAAGTGTCAGCTACCCATCCATCATGTCATGTCTTTTCTATCTGTCTCCCTGTTCACATACTGCTGTGCAGTGATAGATATACCAGTACACGAGGCTCTTCCTGATGGCTCTTAAGAAAACACTGTGACAAAAAATGTAGTGACGAATACAATCCATGATATTAGCATTACATATTCATACATCACATACAGTCGCTTCTGTTAGTTTGAGATCAGAAACAGCCATGTGATCATGAAAATAGGAAATTGTAATGTAAAAACAAAAATGTAAATATGTCATTACAAATTACTAATTACTAAGTACTAATTACTAATTACTGTACTGAATCATGAACCATGCTTGGTAAATATGTCGGTACCAACAGTCGCACCACTACAGGCCAAGATACAAGACGTCCATCTGTGCAAAGAAGGAGTCGAAGGCAATCGACAAAGTAGAACTTCTTCAATCACCGACCACATCTTCTTCCACGACTCCTGTTGCGAAGGTCATGGGAAAAGGGAAAACTATGTTTCTTATTTGACTGATGCACTTACCCTTGTGCGACTGTGCGACTGATACGTTGACACTATTTTATCAACCCTGAATACTGAATAATACTGAAACCCAGCTGCCGAAACAAATCAAGTCTACCAAACCTCCGAAGATGTACAGCAACCAAATTTGCAGTGATGGTAAATATGGATGTCGTTCCAATTCCCATTAGCAATTCTCATCAGTCGCTGCGCTTTGTCATCATCCAACTTGCATAGACGGCAAACTGCCCAAGAATGCTTTCTGTCTTCTTCTTTGCAAGGTTGAAAGGATACTCTGAACAATTGGCGGCAGGTGATTTTCCTTACTCACTCACAAGCCACAAGAACAATTTTCTGTAGATTCAGATTGATTGACGCAGGGCCTCAAACGAAAAATGACTGGTTTGTGAATCACTCTGAACATGTTCCTTGAAAGATTCAGAAAACAACATGTTGTTTCACCATAGTTTTTGAAATTTAGATGAGCAGTGCCAAGAATTGTCCTTACCAATATTGCCTAGTACCCTTGCGATTCGCGATGTGTAGACAATTTCATGCGGTAAAAACATGTTTCGCAAACATTAGTGTAACATCAGTGCACATTACTTGCTCTTGTTTTATTTTGTTTATTCTCACCAAAAAAACGAAGGATCAAGATATCGGCAGATTGAAAGAGACTATCTGGACCTTCTTAAACAACCAGCATGCTCTGTTCAAAATCACAATACCAGATCAAATTAAGCATTTCAGCAAACCTGCAAACCCCTATGAAAGTAGCTTCCTGTTTGCTACAGCTTTCTGAACAGGTGCATTTCAGGAGACAGAAGGTAGTGAAAATGCCTGCTACAGGATTACATGCAAATAGATGACTGACTCGTCGTAACATAACATAATTCATAAGTACATACTTTGAAATCTTTGAATATATTTCAGACTAGGCACATATGAATTATATTGAACCAACAACTTAACTTCTTCGACCATTATGAATTATGGTAATTATGGTCCATCACCATCACCTCAAAATTTGAACTCCTCGCCGCTGGATATCGACCATAAAATCAAATCATTTGAAAAACTGAGATACATTGTAATTCTATTTCATCTACAGTCTATAGCTATAGACGTCGGTGGCTAGAAGGTATTGGCTGGGCTATGGCTTAAAACCTTGTTCCTATAGCTTTATCGTAACCAGTACCAATACCACCACCACCACCACCAAGAGACATTGCAGCCTTCAAATCCATCCAAACTGGCCCTGCACGTAGCACCGCCGAAGTACAGAACATTTGATTCACAAAGTCTCCTCTCAATATTCCGTGCTCGGAGCACGAGTGAACATCGTGAAGATCGCATCCATGAGACAAAACCTTAGAAAACGAAGGGGGACCGCTTCAGGGCCTGCACACTGCATATTGCACACTGCATACAGATGGTTTTGATTCCGGATGCCGGTTCCAGATGCCAGTGGATGATATCATATCAAATCGAATCATATCATAATCATATCATCAAATCATCAAATCATATCGAATCATATCATATCAAATCATATCATTTCACTGCACATATCATGATATCCTTGCTTCTTTTCTTGAAAGTATGAAAGCATGGTTGGCGCAAACACTTAAGCAGGAATTGCGACGGTACATTTTACATATCGTATCATATCCGTATGCGCTAAAAGAGCTTGTCAATTGTCAATACAAAGTGGTCTGGTCCAAATTCAAACTCCGCAAGGTTGGAGGTTGTTCAAATTCCGCTGTCAACGAGATCCGAATGTTGCCACAGTCTCTTGTGACAAATGTCAAAGTCAAATCAACGAACGTATCATAACATACATCCAATCAAATCATAATCAAAACAAAAACCTTGATTGATGCAGACATGAGAATAACATGAACATTTACCTTTACATGACCACATGGTCCAGCCCATTCCGAAACAAAGGAGCTAAGACTGAATATACCGTTACCAAGGATCGAGAACGTTGTCGGGTTTGACTGACATGACGTGTCTGATCAAACTCAAGTTCGTATTGCAGCGGTCGCTGACAATGAAAAGAATACCAATCTCCAAGTTCTCGAACACCTCAAAGATCCTGTGCAACAACAACGACAACAACGACGACAACTTAACTTGACATAGCGTGACTTGTTTTTTTCAAGACAGCTCAGCAATTGACTTTGTTGAAATTGATAACTGGCTCTTGTAGTAAAAAAAAATGACAAAAGACTCCGTATAGTATCCCGTATCCCGCATGCAACGCTGATCCAACGGACCAAGCTACTTCTTGGGCCCGTAGGTATTGAGGGCTTTCCACATTGTTGCTGCGTCTTCTCTGCGCAAAGCAGCGGGGCAAACAACGACCGGCTCATGCCTCATGACTCAGGACTCATGACTCATGACATGACGCACGCAGGATGCATGACTTGGCTCATCATGACTCATGACTCATGGAGTCATGAGTTAAAGTTATGGTCATGGTCTATGGTCACTGCTCACCATCCCCAAACATGTCAAATGTCAAATGTCAGATGTCACAGCTTTCTTTACCGTTGCATTAAAATCTTCACCAAAAAAACATCAGACCAAACTACAACAAGGAACAATATCAAGCTCCTCGATTGAAGCCATGACAAGCTCCAGCGTTGAATCATAATTGGGAAGGATACATCATCGCCCAGCACAGACAACATCTGCGTTGTGCTGTCGAATTCCAGTTGCAGCCTCTCATCATCTCACTTCACATCTCACACATGTCACATGTCACATGTCCGTACACTATCACTGGCTCATATAATGTTCACACTCTTTTTTTTTTTGAAGAGACAGATGCACATAGTCAGCATTGAATAATGCTACACCTGCAGCCAACCCATGCCAAGACACTTGCATATCGAAGGTTTGCAGGATATCATATCAACCACACCCGCGGCTTGTCGTTCCAAAAAAAGTTGCGACACAGCATTCCTCACCTGACTCATGACTCATGGCTCACTCACGACGAATCATGACGAAACAGATCAACGGAGATCAAAAACACCCTGGACAGATTAATTATATCCTGTCAAATATCTTAAATCATTTGTAGCACATATGATGATATAATGATATCATGATATCATATCATCAAACCACATCTTGTCTCAAAAGTAAAAACAATTTTGAAATCACATATACATATGAAATCAAATCAAATCTCAAGCAATCTCATGTGACTAGTGTGATTGTACTCCTCCACAATGAAAATGATAATGAGAGCCGTGTTCAGTGATTATAAACTGATCGTAGCTACAACCTCAAAGTCTGCTGGGAATGAAAAATTCGTGATTAGTAATAGTAATGAATCATGAGTGAGTCTGAGTCTGACTCTTAATCACTGAATCACCCTGTGTTAATATTGTTTTCTTTTCATTTCACCTCTACTTCTACTATCAAGATTAAGATCAGACACTTTCTGCGTGTGCGTCGTCGATGCCCTGAACCAGTACGCAGTACTGGACGTAGAAAACTGTGTGGGGCAGTTCTGCTGCCAAACTGAAGTTTCCATTGCAGCATGGCCAAACCTAGAAACTGCGCCAATCGTGAGATGGCAAATATATATTTATTTTCATCACCAATAAAATATATTGCTACAACTACTGGAGTATAGCTCTTACACACAGCACATGACTCACACAAGGCTACCCTTCGTGGGACCATACGTTAGATATCTGGAAAAAACAGCTACAAAACATTTTTTTGGTAACACCGTAACACCCCCCTCCTGCACACCAAAGTGAAACATGACTTTGAAGAATTGACAAATAGTTTTACCATGTCAGAGCTACTCCAAAGGTTATTTATCCTCCCATGACAGATGACTCATGACTCATGACTCACTCATGAACTTAGAACGACTTGTGACAACCTATGAAAAATAAAGCAATAGACCAGTCAAGCTACGTTCCTTTGAGAATTCCTTGGACAGTCCAGCACTTGTGCTTACCTTTGCCACGTACGTGCTTCTCTTTTCGGGCCTCCTCAAAATGGAGCGGGTTATCAAAATGCTTTTGTTCAAAGGTTTACTGACTGACTGATTCCGGATTCACGGTTCGTGATTCATGGTCCATGGGCCTGAGTCATGATTCATGATTCATGATTCATGACTCCATGACCGTGAAATATGTTTGCTAAGATCGCCATCGCCATGCGACTCGTGACATTTCACAAGTAAAACGAAAAGGTTCAACTTACAGAACAATGCGAGAGAGAGAAAGCTCGGATCTGAAATTAAAAGGGTACACGGCACCGTAAAAAAAATCAATTCAAAGTACCTTCTTCATATCAACGATGAACCATGTATAGTTACATTGCTGTCTAGACAAGAAAGAAAAACTCAAACTAAAACGATGGCAATCAATAAATAATAGCTGAGATGATCATTGTTTTTCTTGCCTGACAGTTACACAAATCATGATGGTTTCACTATGTCTACGTCACTACTTCTACAATCCAATCTAAGTCTATCAGTCTATCTATCAGTGAAGTGTCACTCTAGTCTAACAGTCTTGCAGACACCGTGAGATTTCACCATGCCAAGTAACCCCAATCAGATCGGCATTTCGGATGGCCCCCTGGTTCACTTTGTCTTCCAAACTCCGCACAGCGCTCAGCCTCTTTTGAAGTCGCTTGACTAATCTTGATGATCGTAGAAATGCCATGTGGGCCTTAGAAAGGAAACAGAACGAAAGGACATGACTCGGACATACTCGGACCACTAACAGTGAAACCAAAAAAGATGTGTCGCAAGTCGCAAAGCAGGAGTATGCAAGAGTAAAGTACTGAAGATCTTTTTTTTGGATATTTTGAAGGAGATGGTGTTGATTTTGGTGAGATGTGCTTCCGTTTGGCTCGCGGAAGTGCGACTAAGCCATGTTGTCTTTTTTGGACATGTTGCGCATTCAAAAATTTCATGCATTAGATTTGATATATCGTGAACCGTATACCGTATTTACGGTACCACTTCATCATATAGTCATATTATCTAATCATGATTTGATATCACTTCACATTTCATATCATATCATATCATATCGTCTAATTGTGCTGTACTGAACGTATGAACCGAACTGGCATGTGAATGGCATCAGCATAAGACAAGCAACCTTCGTTCGATGATTGGGCAAGGATACCTGCCGCTGAGGATCTTGTCCTTCACCGTCATCACCATCCTGGCAGAAACCGGACAGTTGTTCCCTTCACTAATCCCCCATTGATGGGCAAATTGTTCCACAATAGATTGGCAGAAATGGTGTCGTCCTCCTTGTTTTCAACAACTTAACTATTACCATTCTGTAATCTCTCACCTCACCGTGATTTCTGAATATCGTAGCACGCATTTAAGATTTCAATGAAACAAAACTGATGCCATTTTAAACCAAGAGCCATACTACACATGTTTCTCTAATGTAGCAAGGATATAGTATGATATAGTCATACATTTGTTACATGTTGCTATCACCGTGCTGTGTGTTTACACATGTCAACGTATCAGCGTGACGTGGTTCAGGACTTACGACTCATGACTCATGACTCATAACTCGAACAATCGTATCAAAAACAAGTTGCAAGCCTTGTTACACTAATTTGTCTGTATTGTATATATTCAGATATGTTAAGATACTTTCTTCTGCAAACGACAGCCGGAGCCTCTGCGTTGCGAAGATCAGCAGAAGCAGCTCGGGCAATGCGCAACAGGGCATTCATGAAAACAGATCGTATCGAAAAAAACTGTAAGTTGCAATGCTCTTGGGACCACCTCTCTCAACCAATCTGACAACCAAATCGATTTATAAACTGTTTCCCGCAGTCCATGCTCTCCAGTCAATGTGATTATTGAAATTGTCCCGCCGTTTTACTCTTGAATACTCTTGGACTCTTGATTCATTTTGAAATTATCTATCTTGAAAAGAAACAATGGCTATTGTCTGGCCCGCAAAATGCAGCTGCAGAACGTCGGCGGTAGATAGCACTACAGAATGTCTCCTTTTGCGCAAACCTAAATGAAAACACCCACTGTCAGGACCCACTGTGTTGTACCATTGTGTTTTGAAGTCTGAGTAAATTCTCAATGCCAAATATGTTTTTTGAAAGACACTTGGACACCGCTACATCTTTACATATGTGCATATATGTGCATTTGTATATGTAAACACTTGCGTTCATATATGTAAACACTTGCGTTCATATATGTAAACACTTGCGTTCATATATGTAGTTGCTCAAGTTTTTTGTGAAAATTTTATGTCGAGGCTTGCGTTTGTCATATGTCAGGAGAAATGTCATCAACATGTGATATGTATATGTATGGCTCCGCTGCCTCTCTAGAGAACCAAGCCTAGTATAGCTTTTAGATTTAGATAAGTTATATACTGCAAATAACCAAGGACCCACCTGATCACTGCTCAATTGCTAAAATTCGGAGGTTTAGGGGGTCCCATATCATAATATTGGTCCCTGCCGGAACCTGCAACATCCATGAAAAAATTGTTGTTCACTTGGATGATTCCAAATCTTTACATGGGAAATAGTTGTTTCACAGAAATTGATAATTCAATTGGAGATTTCTTTTACTGGTCTTTGACTTAAAGGGTGTTGAAGTATATTTATCTTGAAAACGAGATAAAAGTAGGTTAAAAACTATACCAGTCTCATGGATGATGTGAGTAAGTAGGTCCAAAAAAACTTATTGGAATGTAGAAATAAAATTTCACATTTGGTGAGAAAACGTGTAATTGAATTCCCCCATGCGCATATCCATCTTGTGTAAGTTGGAGGAAAGGTACGTTACATTCACAGATTTAAAGATTGTGAGTCCTGATCTCAATTGAAAGGACGCATAGAAACTGTTTTTTAAACTGCCACAAAACATTGGCATCCTCAACTAGCAATCTGTTTCCCCTAAACTGGCGCTAAACAAGCACCAAACAACATCAAATGCCTCAAATGCTCTTTTAAATGCAGCCTCCCCCGTCTCCAGCATGTTGTTTCGATCATTGTCCGCTTTCAGAAACGCCGAGGTCCTTAACTTTTCGTCAGACGAAAGGGGCCCCAAGAAAAGGGATATCGAGCAAAACCCCACTGAACTTGACGACTTCGTTGTTGCTGAAATACATCTGAGCCACGAAAAAAAAATCACTCTCATTTTCCAATAAATCATACTGGTTGTTTAATAGGCATCCTAATCATAGTTGTTTAGTAGAATCCCCACATAACTGGGTAGGAAATGTCATCCCCTATATACCCTAAACTTCCAGGGACCCTTTTGTTCATTGCTCAATCTGACCAATTCAGATTGATTTTCAA
The DNA here is from genome assembly GCA_000507305.1 of Breviolum minutum Mf 1.05b.01. Taxonomy (NCBI): domain Eukaryota; class Dinophyceae; order Suessiales; family Symbiodiniaceae; genus Breviolum; species Breviolum minutum. The sequence continues at coordinate 35,226 of DF239025.1, forward strand.
TTTCTAGACCTCAATTTGATGGAAACCATCTCAAAAACTATAGTGATTGCCTCCAGACTGGCACCAAAAATGTTTCATTATTGGCAACGCAAAACCAATTCCCACATGTTCCATGGACTATTTACTTATACATGCATTAGAAAGTTAAACCAAAACATGTAGTATATACAATCCGGAATCTAGGCACCTTTGGGATTTGGTTTTGATGAATCAACATGGATGACCAACAAAGTGCCTGTGTTTTGATGGGCAGCTGTGTTAAAAAAACTATCATTGACTAAGATGTGTTGATCTAAACCTGGGGGTGCTGACATCTGGATTCATAACACCACCCATCCCCCCAATTTTCCTATAGTAATTCCACCCCCAATTCCCGAAGGATCCATGTAACATGTAGGTATATTTACCTACATTTAGTTGATTTGATTGGTCTATGTATGGTAAATATACCATAATCACATGGATCCTATGAGATCATAAATTCCAACCCTTCAAGGTGAAATAGAAAGACATGTTCACAAAAGCCTTAGAAAGGTCAAACCAAACGACCCAAGAATTGGGCCCGGAGACCAAAATCTTTGGGCTGGATCATCCCAGGTTATACGTAGTTGTCAGTCCCCTATAACTGAAACTATTTTCTTCTCCGATCCATGCATGTGCGCGTCCCCGACGGACGCTTTTCGCCTTGTTCTTGATGCGATCGTCAATCGCATGGTATACAGCAGCCCGCTATCGTTCTCTGTGTCCAGAAGTTTGCTGAACATGGAGACGATAAAATCGTTCTCCAGTATGCTCCGTACCTCCGAGGTACACGACCCATCGAACACCCCGAAGTCCATCGAGGCTATGAAGTCGTAACATCTCATCATCTCCCCGGCTCTGCGGCCGAGCTCCTGCAGTGATGCATGTTTTATGGAGCGTTTCTCGTACACTGGATTTTCGAACAGGACTTTCTCTAGCAATCCAGCGTCAAATAAGTGACGAACGACGCCATCATCTCCTGATGAGATGATGGCCCGGGCCTTTTCCTTACTAAGTGCCTCATTGGGCTTCACATTGAGATCCCTTTTCAACTCACGTGCATTGTCAACGCCTGCACTGCGTAATGCAGTGAGGAACCTCTCCTCGGTCCACTTGCCTGAACAGAACTCCTCAGGGCATGTCTTAATGATGTCAAATGCCTCAGCCAACTTCCCTTCATCGAATGCACTTTGCAACAGGTGCTGTTTCACTATGCTCGCAGCACGCTGCACATGCTGCAACAGGTGCTGTTCCAAATGGCCTAAATGGTTTCTTAACTTTTTGTTATTCCCTTTCCAAATGGCCGAACTTCATGGCTTGTAAAAGGGGGAGTTGCTAACTGAAATAATCCTCCAAGTGGGCATTTGGTGGTAGATACCCTATAGACATCCAGTCACACCCAAGGTGAGGAGGGGTGTGAATGAACCCCCGAATTCACATCTCTTGAGGGCTTGGCCTTTAGGGGTTCCAAACACCGATCCTCATCAGGTTCAGAGTCTTTTTTTACCGTGCGAAAAAAAGTCATTGAAAGATTCAACAATCAACAAAAACGTGGGGTTTCGGATGCGTGTAGAGTCTTGGAACATTGCCATATGGCATAAAAATCAAACATTCACCTCGATTTGCTTAAGATTACTAGCTGTTGGTTTCAACCCATCTGAAAAATATTAGTCAAATTGGATCATTTCCCCAGGTAGGGGTGAACATAAAAACATGTTTGAATTGCCACCACCCAGTTGTAAAAAGTAAAAGAGATATTCTCCCAAATGGTGGTTGGCTGAATCCCATCAGGATCGAATCCTTAAAACAACATCACCAAACACAAGCAAATCCAAGTCCATGTAGGTAAATGTACCATTCCCGTCCCAAACACTCAATGGGACTGGTATATTTACCTACATTTACCCCTAAAAATTGACCAGATGTAGGTAAATATTGCATATACAATGGGTTTTCTGGAACATTTCCCAAGATTTTTTTTTCAAAACTTCTTCTCCGATCAAAGGCGCAACTTCTTGGGATCTGAAAAACGTTTGGGATCTAAGTGCATCAGCAATCGAGCAAACTCCTGTTCCGCGCGTGAAAAAAAAAGGGAGACGATTGAGGTGGGCCCCTTAAGGAATCGGGTTGTGGAAGCCCTTCCAAATGGGTCTTTCCGAAAATAGGGAGTTTTCCCCCCAAATCATCCATTTCTATATAGGGAGTTCCAAAATTATAAACCATCCATTTTGGGGTATCCCTTTTTTTTAGAAACACCCAAATGGCCTAAATGGATATATAAATGGGATGATTCAAGCCAGGGGCGAGATTTTTTGGAATAAAGCCAAAAATATACATGATACTTGGATGGGGCTGCTTCGATAGCGACATGAATCGTTCATTTGTATGATTATGGGAAATGCTACTTAGAAGGTAAATACACCATATCTTGACATGTCTGGGGGTATTAGGGCCCATAAATCCTGGAATGATTTTCGACCCACAAGAAGGGGTCGCATTTTTGGTTCTTAAATGTTGCGGTAGAAAATGCAAACAGTCCTATGGATGTTAACCCTAGGGATCCAATCACCTTCTGAGAATGGTACTGGAACCTAAATACCTTTCGTTTCAGAGGTGATTATACACCCCAATCATCATTGATCAAATCACCATGTTCATTGAACCACCCAGTTGAATGATATGATGCACTTGGATCCTCTCAACAAGTAGAGGTGATACTATGGTGATACTAGATGGTTTTTTGCTGGCTAATGCTCACATATCCCATGTTTCGTTCACTGCTCACTCGCCTTCTTGCTATACACTGAGAGAAGGTGAATCAAGTTCAGTCTGGGAAAATCTATTGAATGTTTCAGGACCTTGGATACGACTCCCATATTAGTCGAAACTCCCGTTCTTCCCATGTGGTAGGTGATGGTCATCAACTCAATAGTATGTGTTCATTGTATATATATATATATGGGTGTTTCCAAAAATAGGAGTACCCAAAAATGGATGGTTTATAATGGAAAACCCTATTAAACTGGGATGATTTGGGGGTACACTATTTTCCGAAACATCCATATACCCATGATAAGTATTCCCATCATTCAAGGTGGAATGAGTTTATCCCAAAGATAAGGAGTTTAGACTAGATCCTGGCACACATAAACCACCAGCCGGAGAGGTTTTTTTTCACCCCGCCCAAAAGATGCGATGTGACATCCGTTCGCAGCAGCTCCTCCTTGTCCAAGTAGCCATCTTTGTTAAAATCCGAATCATCAAAGGCTTTCCTAAGCTCAACAAGTCAACACAGGGTGAAATCTCGAAAGGCCCAAAGGTGGGGTTGGAATGGTTCAACCCTGGACCAATGGGGAAAATGCATGATACATCCCGTGAAAAGGAGCCAAACATCACCCAACAATACTTAAACTCAACACACCTTTCCTTGGACATATCAACGGATCTTTAGGAAAAACATTGAACAAAAATCACCACAACAAAAAACAACATCAAACATAAAATTCGAGGTGACACACTTTTCAGCAATGGTAGGCAAGTTTGGACCACGAAAGTTCAACCAAAAAAACGTTTTTTTGGGGAACTTTGGCCTATGAAAAACTCATGTAAATATGTTATCCCCAAAAGTTGAGTCGGGTTGAGTTGTTTTTTTGCTTGTAGATACTGTAACCCTTGCTCAAATGATCGCAACCTTACAATCCTTACAGGCATCATTTTTTCAAAATGCTGCTGACAACTTTTTGTGACGGTCCAAACGATGCAATTCACCGATGCCATTTTTGGTTTCACTTCTTTCGATGGAATTCTTGGAAGAACTAAAACGACTCACTTAGCTATTCAACGGAGCATGTAATAAACCATTGGACCTTTATGTTTCCTATACTAAATGATACCCCAATGCTGCATGTATGGTGTATTTACCTACGTTTCACCTAAATGTATGGCAAATGTTGGTAAATATACCATACACGGAGCATATTATATGTATATATTAATATGTACTACCCCAATCCCCAAAAGATTTGGACAATTATTTTCCGGATTTCTTCCTTTGGAATCACAAGAAGTTTCAAGGTTGAGCGAAACACAACAAAAACCATCCTGGAATTTGAAAAAACCATGTATAAATGGTTGTTTCCGTTGGATGATTCCAAATCTTTACGTGAAGAATGGTAGTTGAACCAAAACATCCACTAAAAATTGGTTGTTTCGCGTTCCGGGTAGAGAACATAGAGCACACACCAATTGTGTGCCATACAGAGCCGAGATTTGTCACCAAGGCTATTTCAATCACTTTTAGAAGTACGCTCATTGGTCATGTAATTTCCATATGGGTGTTTCCGAAAATAGAGGTACCCCAAAATCATCCATTCTAATAAGGTTTTCCATTATAAACCATCCATTTTGGGGTACCCTTATTTTCGGAAACCCCCATATCCAACCAATGCACATTTTTTCTGGTGAAACAAACCCTTGATCATTGACCATACATCTAATTTTTATACACACAGAAAACGGTATCAAGTTTGATCCTTGCACACCCAAATACTGGAGAACATGTTCATTGATCCCCACCAAAAAGAACACCTATAGTGACTTCCACAGCACCATTTTTGTCCCCTTTGCAAACGAGGTCGCATGATGCGAGAGACCTCTGAATTGCGCCGTCGCCCTCGGTTGCTGAGCTTTTGAAGTCCAGGTTGCAGCAAATGACTACACCCTAGGGATGCAATCACCTTCTGAGAATGGCTTCATGGAACCTAAATACCTTGCGTTTCGGAGGTGATTATACACCCCAATCATCATCTGACGTTCGGTGATTGGATCTGTAGGGGATTAGATTTCCCTGAAATAAGGGCATTTAAATTACTAAACCAGCATTTGAGGTGAGGTTGTGTGAGGTCGCTGTAATTTGACCAGTATACTTCCTAAATCTGAACAGTGCGTCCAGTTATCCTAATCCCTGTATCAAAGAAACAGTGGTATATTCTGGATAGCTGGCCGAGAGTTTTTCTACATATTTGGGACAAACCTGAATAAAGATCCTAAACCCAATATATATGTATATATTCTGAACAAATTACCATAATATGGTTGTAATTCCTAGGATATATTGGGAGAGGATTCCAGTACTTTTCACCACCACTTTGAGGTGATTCCCTGGGCGGTGTGGGTCGCTATATCATGTTCCCCCAAAGCCTTGGGCTTGTCGAAATCTAGATGATGTGAACCTTTTTAAAATCGGCGTGAAGCACACCTGTTAAAGGGGTTATGTATGTAATATACTGTATATATTGACCGGAAAACTATAGTATAAAATCCCCTTTCCTGGTTATATGTGGTATCGGTATTATATAGATTAAAAATCAAATATGATGAAACACGATACATCTCTTCAAACACATCAAACCAAACCAAAACATATCAAAGACACATCACAATCACTACCTTCAAATTGGGTGTCATCAATAAACATTAAGGGATGGTGCATAGGGGCAACCTCAAGGGTAATTTGGCTGTACATCCCCAGTCGATGTCAAGGGATGAGTGGAGAGTCACTAGTGCGTAACCACGCCTGAAAAAAATCGTCCATGTATGAGTTTTAAGGATGTTTTAAGATATATTTACCTACCCGTGTCATGAGAATAAACCATCCATCTGGGCAAATATACCAGTCCTCTATACATGGAAGCTATGAATGATGTGGATTATAAGCAGCACCATTTTGTAGGATTCTTACGGTGGGCATCAAAATAATCTTCCCTATACTTTCCTATAGTTTTTTTCTCAGAAACCCTAGGGCTCCCAGTTACCTCTCTATGTTGGACTTTCTCCTTCCGTAGGAAGCTTATAAGCATCATATCCATGGTTGGTTGTAAAGCAGGGTACTTGGAGGATTATCCCATGACTTCTACGTGGTTGATAACCATGGTGATCGTTGTTGTTCCCTAAGTATAGGGTTAGTCTAGTTGTAATTGGGTTGTAACTCCCTTAACCAACCACTTACCAAGTGGGATGATCATCCAAGTACCCCCTAACCAGGATGCCGGTGGAAATTGAAGGGTTTTCGGGATCCCGACACCTAAAACTGTGGAGAATCCTGGTGATGTTTAACGGGGTTCATTCAGACCGACACATTTTTGGTATGACTGGATGTCGTCTCGGTATCTACCAGCCAAATGAGCCACAAAAAAAACATTCCTACTTTCCATTATGCTATATTAATCTAAACTGTACTGGTTGGATAATAGGGATCCTTTTTAATATCTTTTTAATGTTTTAGTATAATCCTATATAACTGGGTCCCTTATAAACCCTAAACCACCTGCTGCGCAGCCAAGTCTCTTTCGGCCAATTCGGCGAGCTCGGCATCATCTGATGGTTTTTCGGCGCTGGCCTCCTACAGAAGGAGAAGTTAAAAATACAAGGAAAAAGGAGACCGTATACCTACTGTTGATGAAAGAAATCCGGCTAACCTGTTGAGGTTGGTAGTTTATTCCAGTACTTACAGGGATTCATACATCCCAGGTAGTTTATTCCATCCCATGTTTCCAAAAATAGGGGTATACCCCTAAATCATCCATTTAATAAGGTGTGCGATAAAAAACCATCGACATTTTGGGGTACCACTATTTTGTGGAAACATCCATACACGGAAAAGGTATCTTACCAGGGTATGCGGTCAAAATCATTGACGGTATTATTCTTGAAGGAACTGCAACAACATTTGAATAGATTGATACGGTGGGCACAAAAACCAGTTATAAGTAGGGGCCCATAACTCCACACAAATTATACCTTTATTTATAAATTTTATAACTTATAACTACTGGGAGCCCACCTTGTACTTACCTGACAGGGGCAACAAAAAACACCCAAGGCAACTACTCGCTATAGTAAGGAGCGTTTCTCTATAGTTGTAAGTGTCTGGAATTGGGTTACATCTACTTACAACAGTCAGGAGGGGGCCCCTACTTGTGCTCAACCACTGATCCTCGCAAGGTATGACTGGAAGACTAGACGGAACCCCAAACAACCAATGTTTAGTGGATGTTTGGTGAAACAACCATCTCCCAAGCAAAGGTTTGGAATCATCCAATTGAAACAACCAATCTTTAATGGATCTTTCAGGTTCCAGGTATATAAAAGGTATAATATACATATATCATGAAACATCATTTATAAGTGACTATACGGTAAAAATTATGGCAACAACATCACTGCAGGCATTTTAAAACTGCAGCGACTCGGCCAATGTAGGTCCTCCTTCTTGGCTCTTCTTGATGCACCCTGAGGCGCGAAGAGATGCATCCAATGCTTTTCTAGTTTTCGGGTCACCCACAAAAAAAACATTATGGAAATCACGCACATGAGACTGAGATAAATATATTTACCTACCCCTAAAAAATCCTGGCTCACCTTCTGAAAATGGTTTTATGGAACCTAAATACCTTGGTTTTGTTGGTGGTGATTATATACACCCCTTGCTGTTCATCTGACGTTCGGTGATTGGATTTGTAGGGAACAGGAAGTGATTGATGTGTCAGGAGGCGTTTTTTTTACCCCCTAAAGGTCGAACCTCAGGAGGTGTGAATGTTTGTTTGTCCAAATATCTACAAGGTATGACTGGAAGACTACTTAGAGGTTCAGGATACTGGATGTAACTGGTTATATGTAGGTTTATAACCCTAGGATTTGGGGACATATAACCCACTCATAGAGGTTATAACCCTGGTTACGATCCACGTATCCTAAGTATCCTGAACCTCTAAGTAGGGAAACATGGTCGCCCCCAAAACACCCTCTTGGATACGGATCATATGTTTTTTGCCCATCCATTTTACATCCAACTGAGGCCTAACATCTCGTCACAAGGTGTTTGGAAGACTACATAGGGTGTCCGGCTGGAAGTGATCGTAAGTGGTTACGTAAGTTAGTTTACAACCCATTTACTGGACTTGTAGCCTATGAATATATATGGGTTATGATCCATTTACTAAGTACCATGGACATCCCAGTAGGGAGTGAACTACTACATCCGATTCGGATCAAAGTTCTTAATTGCCATGCAGCTACTATTTTTGGTGAATAATTCAGTGTTTTAAAATACCTCGTCTTATGGCACTGCTTGCTTAAGAGGGATTATTCCCACATGCCATTATATTCCCTGTAATAACAGAACCCATACATACAACAACGAACCAAATACCATTATCTTTGTTGTTTGGCTTCTCACATTGAAGAAATCAGACCAATCTACCCTCCGGTAATCTAACATAGCCATGGAAAATCCACCATTTGTAAATGAGTGTCCTATTGGAAAAGGGAAATTTCCATTGCTACGTTAGATTACCGGAGTGTAATCCTTTTCTACTCCAAATGGCTCTTGCTACTAACAGGTCGCCACGAGTCGAACGAAACGACCCAAGGAAAAAAATCGTTAGCCAAGTTTGGCGTGTCTGCACAGTCCCATTTGAAGGCGGACTGGTCGTTTTGGCACGTTTAGAGTCAATTTTCCATCGGGATCTCCACAGGATTCGTCCCCTCTGCGGCTCCGTCTCCGTTCCCCTCTGCGGCCCCCTTTGTGTCCCATTCTGATTTTGCATGTCTGAAGTGCTGTCACAGCAGTACATGTTTTTGTTGGATTTTCTGCGATTCGCAGCAAAAACATTCAAGAGATTTTTTTTCAAAGTCCCTGCACATGATGGTTCGGGTCAATTTGAACTTGATTGAAGCCGCGCTGGATTTTAAATTCTGGCTTGTTCAGGTGCAGCCACACTCGCTGAAACTGTCCCATGCAGGAAATTGTGCACCAAAGCACTTCCAGAAAGATACACCATCTTCGAAAATGATTCGCGCCAGCCAGCTACAGCATAGCAATGCACATATTCCCGTACTTAAATGTCCTGTCGGAAGTTAGTAAATGGTTAGCTAAATGGGTTACAACGTACTTGTACATGGGATATATTTGGGTTATAAGCCTCTGATCCTAACCTTTGATCCTAACTTACAACGGGACATCCAAGTAATATCCAAGTATATATAGTCTTCCAGTCATATCTTGTACGTCTCATGAAGGGAAAGGCCGTAGGGGGTCCAACTACTCACGTTCGGTATGACTGGAGGACGGCTTGGAAGACTACTTGCAGAATCATCCCAGGACTTGGTTCAGTGGTGATCGGATCACCCCCATTTGTAAGCCATGAAAAGCCATTTGGAAGGGGAATTTGGAAGGGGAACAACCCTACTTATTGGACGAATACTAACCATGGTTATTAACCACATACTAACTGGGATGATCCAAGAAGGGTGCCACAGTCATCTTTTTGTCGTTTAAGGGGGCAAGTTATATAATTCCAGCATTCTCCAGCTATGCGATAGGATGTGTTTTAAAACCTCCATCAGGTGCATCCCAGTATGCCAAAAATCACTTGAACTACACCCCAGAAATTAGTAATAAGTTGGTCTATTCCACCTATTTATGGACTTGCAACCTACTTATAGGGATGAAATAATCCATTTACTACCTAGTACCACCAGAACATCCCAATAATGATCCTGGTGGTGACTCTGTTGGGGGGTGAACCCAAGCAATGCACTCTTTTCTGGCAAAATAAGGCCTTCCAACAAGAACTAACATGGGACGCCAGAATTGATGGTTTAATTAAAAGGGATCATGGGAATTCAAGAGCACACCCCAGGCAATCCCCCTAGCCCACTATGAAAGGAATCCCTTTATAGCCTGTTGGTAAAGGTTGCTCGGGGTGTGTTCCAAAGGTGTGCTGAAACAACCTTAGAAGGGTACGCCCCCCTCAATGCAGGAAATAAGGCCTTATTAGGGGATTTTTAAGGACAATGATGGCTAATATCCTCTCAATAAGGCCATATTTCCTGGGAGGGGAGGGTGGCATTTGGGGTTGAGTACCCCTTTCTTCCCATGAAAAACACAGAATCACCGCCAGCAAATTTTGCTAAAACCAAGATGCGTACAACAGCCAGTCCAAGATTTCTTGTAGGTCCACACGTCCGGAACCATCCTGAAGCGAAGGACCGGTAGGGGAGAAGTTGCGCGGGCCGCAAAAGGAAAATTCCCGTGACACAGCAAATGTGCATACCTTAAACATATTCTAAACTTCTAGTTGGTGGTCAAATTGGATCATTTCCACAAGTAGGAATGAACAATCAAAAAAAATGCAAGCACAACCAAAGATATCACAAAAGACTTTCAACTTGCAAAATTTCCCTCTACTCCAAAGAAGATCATTGGTCAGGTGTCTTTGGACTTTATAATGACTTTATAGGTATTTGCGACCATCGTCCTCAGGAATTTTGTTGGCCGGTTTCTTTTAAAAGTAACGACTTTCGGTTGGAGGATGTCCCTAAATTACATCCATCCCCAGTCTTCCCAAATACCCTCTGACGATCGCTGTTTGGAGAGTTTGGCCTTAAGGAGATCCAAACATCTCTTAACAAGCAATTTTGGGAGGATTTTGAACAACGATAGGGTTTTACAATAATCTAGTTGGTGGTTGCAAACCATCTGAAAAAATATTAGTCACCACTCCTTCGCAGAGACATATTAGTCAAATTGGAACATTTCCCCAAGTAAGGGCAAAAATGCAACAAGATAAAACGACTACCCCTAGACATCCAAATACCTCCTGACAAGGGACTTATGATCAGCATAAAATGCTAACTACACCTGAGATGATCCTCCCATCATCCACCGGAAATCCACCTTGTCAGCTCTTAAGAAAAAGAGGCGCAAACGTTCAGGGCTCCAGGTACCTTCGTCGAATTTGAAGAAATTTAGCTGGCCATGATATAAGCTAGTTGGTGGTTGAACCAACCCATTTGAAAAATATGAGTCAGATTGGATCATTTCATCATTTCCCCAAGTAGGGGTAAAAATAAAAAATATATTTGAAACCACCAACCAGTAAGGGCTTATTGAGAGGATCATGGTGGGCTTCATAATCCCTTAACAAGGCCGGCTATTTCCCTGGGAGAAACGTGGCATTTTCGGGGGAGAAAAGGCGCCTTTAGATTCCCATGGAAACATGGCAGCAAGTGAATCTTACTAGGTTTCCCTAGACATCCAGATCACACCTCCGGAGGTTTGGCATGACTGGACTCCAAAATATGTCAACAAAACACCAAACATCAGGAGGTATGACTGGATGTCTAGGGTTGTTTGTTTTGAAAAAAAACTTAAGGATAGTATTTGGGGTATAATCTTTTGGGAGAGATTCTTAGAGCAACAAAAAGAACAGTGGCAAATCAAGGTTTTGTATATGACATGTATATTCAAAATGCTGGTTTCATGATGGTCAAAATTGGGCAGAACACATCCTTTTGATACTCTTGGATGGACGAAATGACGAAGTTATGCAACCCCAGTCTCATTACATATGGTACGGGGGTCATTAGATTACCTACTTCGGGGGGATCAAAGAATGGAAATACATGGTAATTTTGCAGCAAGTCCCTTATAAAAGTGCATTTTTTTGGGTTGGTCACAGAAATATTGGCAATATAATTATCTCTGAGGCAAACCGAAAAACTCTTCAAATTGTGCTTTTTTTTTCGCATGCCAGTTCGGTGCATGCCTAAATTTTGCACCCTTTTAAAGGCATGAATTAGAGCAACCTGCCTGTGCCAAAAAACGAAAACACACCAGTTGGTCACCGGCCTCGTCATGTACATGACATGTGTGAAGTTTAACCCCGTTGGTTTCAAAAACTTATTCCCTGGAAAAGGCAGTTCCTTTAAAATCAAAATCATCATTGTTTGCTTCCATGAGCTAAACTTTGGAAGTGTCAAACAAAGATGGCCATCCCTCAAAATGCTCATGATTCTTGGATTTCTTTGTTTGATGCCTGTAAAAAGTGAAAACAAACATTCTCCCAAATGGTGATTTTTTATGGTGATGAATCCCATGGTAGAAACCAAACAAACAAACAAAAAACAAAAAAACAAATCCAAGAAAAAAAACACATATAACACATTAATTGTTGCTTAATTCGTATGGTCATGAAAATCTCCTGCTCATTCTGGAAAATCATTCTACTCATTGGGTGTTTGCCGGTGGATCTCTCCCAAAAAAGTCGACGCCCAAGGCGCTAGGATTTAAGATTTGCAAAAGTCTGCCAAACTCCTGGATATCCTAAGCGGTCGCAGCTTGCAAATTGCTTGCTTGCGGAGGTGGTTTTGTCGTCTCAACGACGAGACGATGTTTTGTTTTGTTCCCTGGCAGTCCAACAAAGACCACTAAATCAAATAGTCGACTCGGGAAAGGAGTCCGTTATTTTAGTAGGGATTGATTTCATCAACAATTCCAGGGTAGACTATTGTCTTTGAATGCTCGGCTTGAACTTGCAGGGTGTTTTGAAGCTTCCACACGGAAGAAACTTGAACAACACACAAGATAGACATGAACCATGCAAGACTGATTGGTTCAGGTGCTGGGATCCTGAATTTCATGGCTTTTGACATTAGTCATCATTAATCCATATAGAACTGGGTAGTACGATCCCCTATTTAAGTGTGGAAATCTCAAAGGCAAGTGAAACATATGTTTTTTTTTCTGGTATTCTGCTGGAGATCTTTTTTGGTGGAACACGTGATCACGTGACCCGAAAACTCAAAGGTCATTGGTGACCTCCAACAAGGGTCTCATAAAATCACTGAATCAAGTGGTTTTGTTGGGCTACTTCGTTGGCTACACGTCAACAAAGAAATAACTTAGATGGACGTGAAACAGTCAACAACGGTTTCAGCTACTACCCTCCCTGAAACTAACATAGATAACATAGCCCCTGAAGATCAATGGTTTGAAGATGAGTTTCCTTTTGGGTTTGGGGAGGGCAAGCATTTACAAAATATCTACAAATTGTAGGGATCATTCAAGAACAAAATGACAATTTACAAGATGGGATGTTCCCCTTTTCAGAATGCTGGCTCGTCACTAGCAGGGTGTGATGTTGTGGATTTATTGAAACACCGATCCCCACGGACGAGGTATGACCAGGAGACTACTGGGATGTCCATGGTACTTAGTAAGTAGGTAGTAAGTTGGTTTATTCCACCTATTTACGGGACTTACAACCTACTCATTGGGATGAAATCATCCATTTTTCAATGTACTGCCAAGTTCCTCATCCCAGTGGGGTATAATTGACTAACTAAGATGTAGGTTATAACCCCAATATATCCCATTAATAAGTAGATGAAATAACCCATCCATTTCCTAACTTCCTGTCCAGGACATCGAAGTATCAACTGACATTCCAGGAGTTTTCTTGCTCGAGGTCGCGATGCAATCTTAATCTATCAACAACTCCCTGCCCAGCCGTCCAGAGAACACAAATCTAGTTGGTGGTTTCAACCCATTTGAAAAATCTTAGTCAAAATGGGAATCTTCCCCAAATAGGGGTGAAAATAAACAATATTTGAAACCACCACCTAGAAATCAACTGTTCCCAGGTCCACGGTCCCTGGGACATGCGTAAAACTTACATGCATGGTTCATTTTTATAGGATAAAATTAGTAGGTAAATCTACCAAACCCCTTGAGCTTTAAGGTATGTTTTCCAGTTGTTATTTTTCACCACCACCACCACCACCACCAACACCACCAACACCACCAACACCAACAACACCAACAACACCAACAACACCAACAACACCAACAACACCAACAACACCAACAACACCAACAACACCACCAACACCAACAACACCAACAACAACAACAACAACAACAACAACAACAACAACAACAACAACAACAACAACAACAACAACAACAACAACAACAACAACAACAACAACGACGACCACAACGACAACGACAACGNCAACAACAACAACAACAACAACAACAACAACAACAGGCCCAAGCATCCAGTGTGCCCGACTCATCCACATCGGCATTTTTGAAGGCTTGTCGTACCACCTCTTCGGTGGTCATCCCCATGGCGACGATCAAATCGTCGTTTCACGACCCTTCGGGTCTTCACGACGCGCGTCCACGCGGGGGAGCTGGGAACGAAGGTTTTTTGGTTTCTTTGCCACGGGATTTTCTGTGAGAAATTGGTTGCTGATTGAGGTGTTTTGTGGACTGAGATACCAATTGTTTGCATATGAATCTACCAGAATATTGATTCATGTTGTAAAAAAGAAAGCCATTAAGAGTTCAAGCTCGAAGAAAAATGAAAAATGAATGTGACTGCTTTTTTATATAACGAATGCCATCTGATGTCTGAGACAGTTTTTGGTGGAATTCATGTGTTTTTGCTAAAGGTGTCACAGTTGAGGTGTTTGTTTTTGGGGCAATGTCCTTGCATGTTGTCTCTGCTTTCGTTTCGCATGATGGTATCTTCTTCAACGGCAAACAGCCGTTTTTTTCCGCCCTTTGCTGGCGGAGAAACGCTCTATTTTCTATACTCAGCTGCCTTTTTTGTAAGTTCTGGCAGCTTGAGCAAACGGTGTGAGCGTCAAAACGAGTCGTTCTCCCCCCCAAAAAAAGATCGTCCAACATCATCCAGTCACTACCATGTTTCATTCTTTCGGGAAAGTGTTTTTGGGACCCCCTTTTTCATCGTCAAACCTTTACGAGGGAAAATGTTCGGGGAAGGCTGGCCGAAATCAACGGTCCTGAAAAGAAAGCTGAACTGACTTGGAAGTGTTTTTTTTGCTAGCCTTGCGCCATATATAAACAACAAAACATTCAAAAAAACAGGTGTATATACCACTTAGTCTCCCAACCAACATGTTTGGCAGCTTTTTTTTGGTGCTGTTTCATGTCCCTTCTCATCCTAACCTCTGTGATAGTGCCTTTTTTGAAATCTGTCCAGCAAAAAAAATACATCTATCAGGTTAAACCAGTCATTGAAAGGAAACAATTGTCTTCTGTAGTATACCATCTTAATCTTAATTAACATTTGTGTCAGGTCGTTTTTGCAGCTACTTTATCAGGGACTGTAAACTGTCTTCTTGCTTCCCCAAAAAGAATCTGTATGGAATATTTGTCATCCAAACATATCCCAAAACTTTCAAAGTTGCCTTCGTAGAAATGAGTGAGTCACAGAAGGACCTTGCCCTCCGAAGCGATCTTTCTACTTGATGAACATTTGGTTTTGCACTTGATCACTTAATTGTAAGGTTGTCCATCAAGCATTAGAAATCATTAGTAAATAGAACTAATGACATATATCTATATTTCACTTTCCCTTGAACAAAAGCTCCTCTTTCTGTAATTCCCATGTTCAAGTAATCTTTGAAAAGCTAACAGATTGAAGTTAAGTATTACTTGGAGTGCTGACCCAGGATACATCCAGAGAGTTTGCTAGAAAAATCAAACGCACCCAATCTTTGCAACACAAAGACATGGATATTCCACGTTGAATCCAAACCCTCTCAAAAAAAAATGGCTGGTTCACACTAGGGATTCTGACAATGGACTATGCGTAACATAATCCCCAACGTAAACAAAGGTGTAACATTTCATCCCCTAAAACGAACCCAAAATTGAAACAGTATGTTACGTCTTTTTGATTTCTTGTATGTTACGTCTTGCTCCAAAAAACATGCGTTCCAAAATCCGGCATCGATCGCCAGCTAAGCACCTCATAAGATCAGGGTGTTTCCATTGCAGAAAAATCATTTAATCCAAGGTCATACAGGATTTAAGGCGCCTATCGACTTGGATTGATTTTTGTTTGAACTTGGAAAACAAATTCCAAACACATTCACCCAAATTGTGTTTTTTTAATGAGATTTACCATGGTAGAATCCGCCAAAAATCACCTTAAACACACATTCAAGATGAACAATAGCCTTCCGCCTCCCTAAAACTAACAGTTTACTCCTGAAAATAGGCAACCACCACCAAAAAAGTCTTTCAACCATCACATTTCAGAGGCGAGCTGTTGGTTAGTTTTATGGAGTGGAAGGTCTGTTGTTCATGAACCAAAGTACTAACCAAACTGCCCAAAGTCTAGTTTTCCCCATGGGATATACCTAAAGTTTGCCAAGGCTATAGGTGGTGGTTTCAACTCTGAAAAGTATGCTCTAATTGGACCATTTCCCCAAATTTTAGGGGTGAAACAAAAATTGAAACCATCTTACCTGAATCAAATAGCTCACCCTATTTTTTTTGTGAAACCTTCTGGTGACATTTCCTAAATTCCATTCCTATAAAAGTACCAGAACGCCCAACAACAAAAAAACATCAGGAACGCCTTTGGAAGCAATGTTGTAAGATGAAACCCACCACAGCCGCAACGCCTCGGCCAGTGGAAAATGCTGACAGTCGCTGATTGAAAGCCTAGATATCCAGGCGAATACCTCCTGCTTGGATTTTCATAAGATGCTTGGTAAAAGTTCCAAAAATATCTTCCCAAACGGTGAAAGATGATGATGTTCATCCCATGGGTCCCTCGAATCCAATAAAAAACACAAATCCAAGCCTAAGGTTTTAGGTACCCTCCAATTTACCTAACATGGCGATTGCTGGAAATTCACCGAATTTCCAATAGGACCTACATCGAGGTTTCGCTATGTTAGTTTACAGGTAAAACCGGTATGTTTCAAGTTGGGAGGACGGATTGGAACGAATGAAGCCCCAAACCTTTTTGTCAAGATAAAGGCCTTCTATTTGGTGGTTTCAAACCAACCCACCCATCTGAAAAATATGCGCAAGTCAAGTTTGGATCATTTCCCCCAAGGATCGGGATGAACATTAAAAAATGATTGAGTTGCCACCACCTAGCCTATAAAAGTAGTCTTTTCCCACGAATCCTCACGTGAACGGTAGGTATGACTGGAAGATTGGCCACTGGATGATGACTTTCGGAATGGATCCAACCCCCCAGGCAGGGACCGACCTAACTTAGTGGCACGATTTTCCGGCCAAAAAAAATGTGGCTCAACTTTAGGGTCATTTTAATGCAAAGTCAAACTTGGATTTGGACCCTATTTTTTGTTATAGGGATAATGAAGTCGCCCAGCATCAAAAGCCGTTTTAACCAAGCAAATGTAGTGTAGATGGCTAGGGTTGAGCCAATGAACATATCAGTTGGTGGGTATTTGTGGTGGTGGTTGATTAGCATTGCAAACATATCTCCAAGTGATATATAATTCCCTTTTTTTCGGGGATTCCGAATTCTACTTAGGTTTCAACCACCACAATCAACCACCAACCCATATTAGTTGCAACAACATCTCAATCTGTACCGGCCCTCTATCTTAATCTATGCGAAGTGATGACCAAATGGGCAACTGTATGGCGAACTTTTTGAACCGCCTACTTGGATGTCCTATGAACTTAAAAAATGGTTAGCAAATGGGTTATAACCTACTTAGAAATTAAATGGGATATATGGGGGTTATAACCCAATTGCTAACCTTTGATCCTAACTTCCAACAGGACATTCAAGTAGTTGAAAGTTGAAAACGCTGATCCATCATACATTGGGATGCCACTTATGCTGCCAGTGGAAAATGTGAAGTTTTGTGATCAAAGCCTCTATCACAGGGGCGGTTGCTCACACACCGAACTACAGCAAACGCCTTTTCAATTTCATATAACAATAACGAACTTGTCCAACGGCTTTAGAGCAAGCCCCCGCAAACCTTTTGTAAATGTGATGCGTTATCCCTCAATGTAAATAGAATTACAGCAGGATTGTAAGCTTTTTTGGGTTCAATAAATCAATCTCCCTTCTGCAATAAGTCCTTCAGCATCACAAAACAAGTATCTAGATGAAACCCATCGTTCCAAGCCTCTTTTAGGATCTTTCATAACAGGATTATGTATAGGTTGGGTCTACCCCTCAACCGGTCGCAGTGGCAAATTAAATGAAGGTTTATAGCGATTTCCGTGCTAAAAATGCAATCATCCTGGCGGTGACTGGCATGTTGGGTGGGGGGGTACCCCTCCAAACTTTTTAATGACTGCTCAACCTATCCCCCCTCACCTAGGCAGGCTGTATATAATCTTTAAAAATTAAACATATAAAAATAGAATATAATATTCAATATTCAATTATTTTGAAATAATCATAACAAAACATAAAATATTCGATATTTAATCAGTTTAAATAATTAAAATAGAAAATTATTTTCATGTTTATTTTTGTTTCACATATATATTAAAATTTTATTTAATATTAATATTATTTTATGCTATTTATTTCTATATGTTTGAAATATTTTTCAATACTTAGTTTTATATTTATCATCTTAATCAATTTATTTATCTCAAGAAGTGTAGTTGACGGCTGTACAGGTCACTGTTGCTAAATAAAAAGGGAAACATCTGGCAGGGCTCAACACCTCTAAGCATTGTCTCTCCATTCCTTGAGCTGTGCTGTCAACTCTACCTGAGCTTTGCTGACCTGAGCTTTGGATGCTGCCATGTCATGCATCGTAGCATGCCAGCCCCACAAACCATTGATATTTCTTTGCCAGGAATTCTGCTGGTTGGACAGCGTCAGGCTCAAGAGCTTTTTGAAGCAGTCCGGCCCGAGACACACCGACCGGCCACACTCCAAGTTTCGGAAGCAGATATCAGTGTGATATGGCCTAAGGGAAACCAAAGGGTTAATAAGCCTCGAATAAGGCCTTACTTCTGAAGGGAGTAGGTTCGGGTCGGGTTGCTCCAATCAGCTAATGGCTACTTGTTGGTTTGGAGCCCGGTGGTTTGGATTCCTGGGATCCCCTCATAAAAAGGGATTATTACGTAGGTCACCCGATTCGAATCCCAAACCACCGGGCCCCAAACAATTACAGTAGCCATTAGCTGAGTGATTCAAATGGACCTATATGATTCCAGGATCATCCCATTTTTTACTTGTAAGTGGTTAATAACCATTTGGCTAGTAAAAGTCCCCAAACTGGGTTTTCCCCCAACATTCGCTGATCCCAATTTTTCACGTCCGACGTCCGTCCAAGGTACAAAAACCTAAGAGTGTAGGACATGCGAGGCGCACCAACTGCCAATCCTGGTGGTGTTGAGAGTGACCGTGGAGATGTGCAGGAAAATATTCCCACAACTACAGGCACCCTACGAAAGCTTGTTGTAAGTGAATTTATCCCCAAAGCCTATAAGGTGGGTCCCTACTAGTTATAAATGGAGTTATCACCCCTAAAAGTAGGGGTTTTGATGTCACAAACTCGCAGCCTCGGAGAGTCTGGGAACCCTTAAACATCTACAAGATATGACTGGAAGACTACTTGGATGTCCCGTTGGAAGTTTGTAAACGGGTTATATCCCTAATATACCCCGTGTATAAGTAGGTTATAACCCATTTACTAACCATTTACTAACTTCCAACAGGGAATATGTAAACCCCATTCAACATCGTTCAACTGTTTTGTAAAAAAACGACAGTACACTCCTTCAATCAGCCATTTCGGACCATGACATAAAGAATTATAATCTGCATTTTTCGAACTAAAATTTGTAATCCTCCAAAACTAGTTGGGTGTTTCAACCTGAAAAAATATTAGCCAAATTGGATCATTTCCCCCATATGGGATGAAACTAAACAATAATTGAAACCACCACCTAGTTCAGTTCGTGAGGGAAAGCCACACAAAGGGTTGATGAATTTATGGTGCTCCAGTCATATCTTGTTAAATGCTTCGGTATTTGGACTACACTCCTTGAAACTAACAGTTCGCACCTGAAAAAAAAGGTCTTAAAAGCCCCATTTGGGGCTTTCCGGCCTCGAAAAAAGTCAACCATCCAGCCATCCAGGTTTACAACCCCACTCGCTGGCTTCATTTTCAGTTATTTTTAGGGCTCAAACTTGGATCGGGAAAAAAAGTGATCGGAAAGTTGCAAGGTTCACATCCCCCCGTGGTTTTTTGTTCATCACACCTCAACCAAAAACGGGTGAAACATGACCATATCATGTCCTTATAGGTTTGCGAAATGGTTGGACAAAAAATCCAAAGAAATCTTCTCCCGAATGGCCCATTTTTGTTTCATGGCGATGGATTTCATCCCTTTGATGTGATAGATCGAATTTTCGTAACAAATTCACCTTTGACAAATATGCAAATCCAAGGTAATAGTATATAAGTTGGGTTAAAACATATTATAAACCAATTCCAGGTGATTCAAAGTGACCTTTTTATCCCCGATTTGGAATTCACTTAACCTTTCAAGGGGTCACTTAACCATCCCAAAAAGGTCACTTTGAATCGCCTGGTTTAGGGGTTTTGCCAACCAACTAACAGGGGGAGAGAGAGATTATATATATAGTTATAACCCAACTCAACTTAAAACTGATCCAAGCAAAATAACTCCACCTGAAATAACATGTTTCACCCCCTCCCCTCAGTTCCGTCGAGCCTGAAAGACCTTGCCAGGCGATTTCTCTGACACCGAACTTGGGGGGTAGGTGAGTCACTTTCCATCCATTGAGTCATCCTGGTTGTTCTCATGTTTCTGTGAAAAGAATCCCCACATAACTGGGTAGTTGTTCATCCATTATGTACCCTAAATAACCAAGGATTTTTCATGGAAACAACAAATCTCATTTTTTGAAGCCACAGATCAAACTTTAGGGCATTTACAACCGAAAGGATCCACCTACAAGGATGCTGGCACTTCGCTTAGATTTGCGACTGTTTGGTGGCTGAAAAAAAGGTTCGAAATATATTTTCCAAAATGGTGGTTGTTCGTTGTTCATGGTGATTTACCATGATAGAATCCGTAAGAAATCACCTAAAACGAAACAAATCCAAGTTAACCATCCATTGGTACCGAGAAAATCTCCGCAACCAGTTGATCCAATCTATTTCTTTGAGCCAACCTAAATTCCTGAAAACAATGCCCATGTTTTGGAGAAATTCACACAAAGCAACTACAAAAAACAGCTACGACCTGGACCTTTGGCTGGCAAATGGGGCCGTTGTTGGTGAGTCTCAATTCAGTATCCCTTAGGGTAAAAATGACACCCTGACTGAAAGGTGCTGGTAAAACAACATTTTTATTAGTCTTTCTTAAGGGTTTATCCATCAAACAGCTGACGTCAACAGGCCATGAATCCAACTGTTGAACAATCCCATAGCATCCATGTATGATATATTTACCTACATTTACCACATTTCACCATTGAAAAAAATACAAATGTAGTAGCTAGTTGGTGGTTTCAACCCATTTGAAAAATATGCTCGTCAAAATAATGGGAATCTTTTTCAGGTAGGGGTGAAAATAAAAAAAAATATTTGAGCTGCCACCAGCCAGGTAGGTAAGTATACCAGTCCCATGGATCCTATGGGAATGGCAAGACACCGAAGACCTTGAGATCCCCTGACCCACACCACGGGTGGAAGAAGAACGCCACCGGACCCGCCATTGTGATCTTCGTAGCCATAGTAACTGGGATACCTGGCAGCTCGGGAACCACCAGGTTATAATAACCATGGTCCAATGGTGATCGTAAGTCCCCCCCTAACTGGGATTATTCCCCTTCTAAATTGGGCTAAATGGCTGGTTAACTGGGGTTATTCCCCTTCCAAATTGGGCTTTTCATGGCTTATAAAATGGAGGTATTTAACTATACTCAGCAACTGGGATGATCCTCCAAGTGGGGAGGATATTTGGTGGAAAAATACCAGGAATAACATCCAGTCACACCGGGACCTGGTTTTTGGATCTTGAGGTGAAATGGCTTGGGAAAGGGTTCCAAATTCACATCTCCTCACCAGGTATGACTGCTGGAAACCTTGATGATGAGGGAATAAAATTTACCTAGGGGATCAAAAGGTCACTTTGAATCACCTGGTACTTATATATACATTCCCTTTACCAAGTCACTGTCTCACGTAACATCATGTAACGGAACATGTAACGAAAGTTTCTAAGCTCCATTTTTCCAACCCTAGGAATCATTCGGTTTTCGAATAGATGGGTTTGAATGTCTATAGCAGGGGATGTTTTTTTGGGGAGGTCCTCAAAATAACCAAGTTTGAGGTCTCAGGATTCTTAGGGAGCTACCGGACCCTCCCTGAAACAAACATTTTACCTGAAAATAGGCCATCACCAGGTGATTCAAAGTGACTTTTGATCCCTTAGTTGGAGGTCACTTAATTTTTCCAAAAGGTCGCTTAACCATACCAAAAAGGTCACAAGGAATTGCCAGGCAATTGTTTTTTTTGTTGGGAACCTTTGAGATTGTGAGGAACGGTGAACATAACTGAGCATTAGCAGCCTGAATGTCGTATTTGTTTCTTCCATGAAGCCATATATCTCATAAAGGTGACAGAGTAAATTTCTAGGGCATCAACAAGAAAATATGGACCTGGCAAAAACCCAACATCATGTCTCCAAATTACCCTAGTCTTCGAAAATCCTCCAGTCATAACTTGTGACTACGTGGGTGATTCTTAAATTGTGGTACCCCCAAAACACCCTAAAATGATCATTTTTTAGTAGGAAAACCCATGTTTGTTGGGGAAAACCCACATTTTAGGAAAACACCGACGTCTTTTGTTTTGGACTCCCTATAGGGCCTTTCGCCTCAGGAGGTGTGAAAGTGGGTTCGGAGCACACCTCCAAGGTATGACAGGTATGACTGCCGAAGTCTGAGACCAATGCCCCAACCAAGACCAGACCCCAAACCCATAGCCCCAGGTGGAATTTTACTTAGAGGTTCAGGATACTGGATGTAACTGGTTATATGTACGTTTATAACCCTGGATTTGGGGACATAAAACCCACTTATAGAGGTTATAATCCTGGTTACTATCCACGTATCCTAAGTATCCTGAACCTCTAAGTATCCCCTCGTATCCCTCCAGCCTGGAATACGCTGTCAGATAGTCATTGCGACTGAGCACTAGCAGCCTGAAGTCGTGAGATTCGACAGCATTCTTTCTGTGTCTGCTTGACTCTTGGATGATCTTTTCCAAGAAGAAAAATGATTGGCTGCCCACAAATGTTTGATTTGATGGTGATTCAAGTTAAAAAGAAAAACAAGTAAGAACATTTCCCAAAGAGTGGTTCATTCTTGATGCTTTACAATGATAGTAAGCCAAAATCACCAAAGCTTGTGATTCCCACCAACTAGTCAAAATTCAACTTTATAACCCCCCCACAAAAACTCGCGGCACCGCGAAGGTTTTTTCACCAGAGCTTTAAACAAATCAAATTTGGAAATTTCCATGTTTTCACGTGTTCTAACTTGTCGGAGCCTTTTGTGGTCGGGTGTAGGTACTATAACATATCTGAAATGGATCATCTTTCACCAAGCTGGATTTGTTGTGAAAAGTGCTGGTGGATTCTGTTGAAGTTTGGATAATGAACTTCATCAAAAAACACATTATTAAAGGCATGTTTTTGTTTAGAGATTTGTTTTGAAATAACCCCTTCAAAGTTGTTTCATACCAAAAACCTTGCGTTAAAAAAAACATAACCCAGATGCTCCATCTATGGATTATTTGCCTACATGAAAGGTTTTCACAAATTGCCACATGAACTTCTTGGTAAATGGCGGCTGGTAAATCTGCCCATCCCATGGAGCATTTGGGTAATGTTCACAAGGTCAGGTGTAGCGGCTCGCTCCTTCTAACATATCCAACCGACCCTCCCAACCCAACAGTAACGACCAGTCAACCTACCCCCATGTGAGGTACCCTTACAAGAGAAATAGAGCCCCTTAATACGATTAATTATGGGTTTATTAAGCTTACACAGCCTACTTTCGGACCCGGCTGAAGGTCTCAAGGGGTCCAAACACCTATTCAAAAGGTATGACTGGAGGATATCAGGAAGACCACGGTATGGACAAAAATTCTTTGAAGAGGCTCTCTAGACGTCTAGTCAGACCTCCTGAGGTTTAATTTTTGAGATACGATTTATGGGTCCAGTCATATCTTCTCTTGGAGATCATTTGGATGTCTAGGGACTATAGGCACCTGAAACTAAAGTATTCCATCTTCAGCGACTGGAACCATGCTGTGCCCCGTGCCATTGGAATGTCTGAGTGCTCCAAACCCCACGATGCATGGAACGAGGAAGTTGAGCTTTCCATGTCGAGGCCTCGTCCGAGGTTTGCTGCGCGGTTCTTTGAAATTCATGATAAGGCCTTATTAAATTCATTTCGGGAAACCATTGGTTAAGCTAAGCCCTGACCAGATGGCCGGCTATTTCTGGCCGCGGGGAGATGTTGGGGGGGGGTAGGTGGACTAGCCATGGGAACCTGGTGACCTTTTTGGGTGAGGCTCGGAGGCTAGGGGTCATAAAAAGGTAGCTTGAATCACCTGGGAGTCCGAAAGGCTCACTCACCCATTTCGGACCATGAAATTTTTGAAGGTTTGAACCTGAACATATTTTTTCCTATTACATATTCTTCTGGTTGGTGGTTGAACCAACCCATCTGAAAAATATTCGTCAAATTGGATCATCTCCCCAGGTAAGGGTGAAAATAAAAAATGTTTGAAACCACCACCTAGTCCTTTTGTTATCCCCAAAAGTTCAAACGTTGGCCATTGGCTGACTGAGTAATAATTCACCAACCCCAATTGGACCCCAATCCCAATTAAGGCCTTTTCACTTAAGTGTGCGCTCCCATCCCCAGGACACAAACTCTCTCAATGTGGTGAACCCCACTTTTCAGGGGGCCATTTTGTTATGAGATTATGAGTCAGTTTAAGCCGGGGTCTTCAGCACATGTTTAAATTAGAATGTTTAATAGGTGAGTCAACCACAATTTATCCTCCCAAATTTATAGGTGTCATGATTTGACACCAGCCCCAGCCCCATGCCCTATCTTTTAACTTGGATTTGCCAAAAACAAGATGCTGGAAACAACAATTTCCAACGATGGGGTATCAAACATGTCTAACTTCATGGGATATTGCATTGCTATAACCATAATTACTAATCTAGTTGGTGGTTTCAACCCCTTTGAAAAATATCAGTCAAAATGGGTCTTCCCCAAATAGGGGTGAAAAATCAAAAAAATGAAACCACCACCCAGTAATGGTATTATTCGTGTTTTTTTTCTTGGATTTGCTTAGAGTAGTTGTAAAAAAATGGCCAATTTAACCTCTTCTGCACAGGTCAACGTGCCAATCGAATCAACGAGCTCATTTACTTGTTGGGCCACCGTCACTGGATTTGGTGCCGTAGCTTCAAACGTTCGCCGCGCCTCGTTCGCATCATCATCGAAGCCACCAAAGTACGAGCCTGCCACCATAGAGCTAAGATAGCCAGGCTTCGCGCGATGGAGGACGCCTGCTGCAATAGTGCCCAATGCTTGTGACAACACTCCCCCTGGTGCGACCTCGTCGTACGTCACAGTAGGCTTAACACCATTCGCTGGAACTCCGATAAGCACTGCCCAGTGCCCGAGTACGACCCCGAGAAATGGGGCTTGATCAGCAACAGTCATGTCTTGGAGTGCCACTGGAGAGCCAAAGGCTCCAGCCGGCGCTTTTGCAGAATGACCAGCAGTGACATACAATCGAGGCTTGGCCTTGGGATTACGGTCCGCGACAAGCGTCGCTGTATCCTCAAATCTTCATGGTGATGAATCCCATAGTAGAATCCGAAAAAAAATCAAATATAATCAAATAAAAAACGCAAATTCAAGGTGCGTCAACCACGACAGTGGAAAGTGTTACTTATTGTGACTTATCTCAGCATTGGGGGTTGTCGCTGAAAGAGGAACACTTTTAGTTGTTGGATTCAACCCATCTGAAAAATATTAGCCCAAACGGGAATCTTCCCCAAATAGGAGTGAACAGAAAAAAATATTTGAAATCACCACCTAGACTTTGTTTGACTCCCACCCCCTACTGGTTGGTGAAGACGGATCCATAAAAAATGAATGGCTCAATCCCCATTTTTCTTCTAGCCAGTAAATTCCCTTTTCCCCAGGCTTCCAAAAGGAGAGGAGGAATTGGACCCTCAAACAACCTACCTGAAAGACCTTTCACCTCAGCAGGTATGACTGGAAAACAAGGTATAGATATTGAAAAATATAAATATGTTAACTTTTCTAACTGATGTAGCTTGCATTAAAAAAAACACCAGGTTTTGAGGAAGTCGTTAATGAGACAAAAAAAATGCCGGCAACACAATAATTCGGCGAGCTTAGATTTGCTTGTCGTTCAGTGCTTGGAAAAAAAACATATTCCCCACCAGGTGATTCAAAGTGCCCTTTTCATCCCCTAGTTGGAGGTCACTTAACCCCTTGAAAGGGTCACTTAACCATCCCAATAAGGTCACTTTGAATCACCAGGCAAATGGTGTTTTTTCATGGTGATTTACTATGTTAGAATCCGAACAAAAGAAAAAAAAATCACCCTGACGTATTTTTGACTTACTATGCTAGAATCCAGGGATTTACTCACCCAGACGAGGTGGAATGAACCACTGGATCAGAACACGATCGTGGCCAGTGAATCGTGACTGGGGCTATGACCCACCCACTTTTAACAGGAATAGATGGCACACAAATTGGGGATGCAGTACTAAACCAACAACAATCCCCAGCTACTTTATAAAACTTAAGGTTGTTGCGTTCCCTTGCATAAAAATTATCTTCCCCAATTGTCGTTTGCACAACAGTCACGGATCTAGTTTGAGGGATCATCCATACTACCCTCCCTAAAACTAACAGTTTGCCACTGAAAATAGGCCTTAACAAGAGGCGGAAAGTATAGGAAAGTAGTCTTCCAACCATCCATTTTCAGGTGTAAACTCGCTGTTAGTCTCAGGGAAGGGTGAATACTTGGTTAACATCATACCCACTGTCCAATTGCCAACCATCCTTCCACAAAATCGCACCAGGCCTGCCATGCCGCACATGAGTGAATCTACCATCAGCTAAGTGCCTCCCAGCGAAAGGCTGACGGATCAAACATAATTATTGACCCAAGAAGCATTGCTTGGAATTGTTTTTAGGTGAGGTTTTATCGAGGTAAAGCAGACGTTTGGGTTATTATACAGGGCTGTGGCGATTCATGCGGTGGAGATACGACGGAGACTTCTGGCACAGTTCAGTGGCCCTCGAGAGGATGTCGAGGGTCCCCCGCGTTTTCCAAGCATCGAAGATTCGCAAGTCTTAACCAACATCTTGGAGGAATTTCACCCAACAAGAGTGCTTTTAAACGCTTGGATTTTGTGTGGTTGTATACTGTGACGTCATTGATACTTTTGACCTAAAAGGGGATTCATTGGACATTTAAAATTGCCACGTTTTCTCAGAAAATAGGGCTTTATTACCCTACTCTTCCAGTCATACCTTGTGAGTGTTTGAATCCCCTTTCAAACCTCCTGAGGCTCGGCTTATCTCGGCTTTTAGGGATTCGGGATTCCTTTCACATCGATCCTCCCGTTCGGTATGACTGGAGGATTTTGGATGACTAGGGACTTAGAAAAAATCACTATGTATAGAGTAGAGGGAAATTTGTTTCTCCAATCATTTTCCAACCATGATGGCCAAGCAAGTCTACCATACCTTCACTTCACCAAATATTGCTTCCTTTCATTTGTTTGTTACCCTCCAGGAATTAACTACCATATCCCCACCTGATAAGGCATGTTTGAAGATGATTTTCCTTTTTCCCAGGTGTTTTGACCCACAGCTATTTTTTCGCACCCCTTAACACATCACAAAAACTAATCCTTTCCCCAATATGGGGGCCCTGGGGATATGGCTCCCCAGGACCCAATCTCTATGACCTTAAAGTCGAGGTTTTATTAGGTTTTATTGTTCCAAATCCATATCCCCGAGGCCCTAAAACTCCAGGTGGTTTGCTACCCTATAATAACCAAATTTCCCTTAATAAGGCCGGCTATTAAAACCCTATTTTCTCAGGGGGGTACGTTAGGGGGGTAGGTAGGTTGACCAGACATAAAAGAATACCCTAAAAACCTGAAAATACCACCTGTAGTTGAATATCACTGAAATATGACTTATACATCTTATACCATCTTCAATAGGTGATAGTTCAAGAAAAGGTACTTTGGACTATTAAGTATGACCTTTCTTTAATCTAGTTGTTGGTTTCAACTCAATCGCAAAAAACAGCAACTTATAGCATTTCCCAAAGTAGGTGTTTCAAATAACACATCTTTGTTCAACCACCATCTACAACATCTACAACTATCTTTAGAAATCTAGTTTACATCTATCACAAAAAACTCTGTTAAAAACAAAAAAAATCTGCTTGGTGTGTTTTTAGGCATCTTCACCTTGTTGCGATCCTTTGCTCCAACCATTTTGTAGTCCAAAAAACCTCATGATTCAGCCCAGAAAATAAACCCAAATCGAGGTCACTGGACACTGGACCTACACCCCCTGAACTGCTGGTCACGAATAAAATCAAGCAACCCAAACAAAAAAGATCTTAAGAACCTGGAAATCAAGTTTTGCTGTGTTAATTTAGGTGGTGGTGACCTCCCCCAAGCACTTCAAAAATATGTTTGGTCACAACAAAAAACACCATGTTTCAAGGATCATAACCTCGAAGAAGTTTTGGAACTTAAGATTTTGTTTAACAAGTCCACCCCTCCCAAAACGGCGCGTCCAAGTCATGGGAATCCAAGGGGCTGGGCCCCCTCCCCTCCAATAAAGGCCTTATGAAAGGGTATAGGAAGCTCATCATTGTCCTTGAATAATCCCCTAACCCTCGTGAGGAGGTCTTTGGGACTCATTCCCACCGATCCTCACAAGTCAAGGGTATGACTAGAAGACTACTTAGAGGTTCAGGATACTTAGGATACGTGGATAGTAACCAGGGTTATAACCTCTATAAGTGGGTTATATGTCCCCTAACTAGGGTTCTAAACCTACATATAACCAGTTACATCCAGTTACTAAGTATCCTGAACCTCTAAGTAGGGTAAATAAAGCCTTATTTCCTTGGTGAAAAACGTGGCCTTTTTAAATGTCCCATGGACTTCAGGATGGCCTGATTGAATTCTCGCTCAAGAATCCCATCATTCCCATCATTCCCGACGATGGGTTGGCGGCTGCCCCGGCCGGTGCTTTTTGGGTTGTTCCTTTACCATGGGATCCATGGGGCTATGGTATATCCACCTACATTTTCTTGATCTTTATAATGGTAAATGAAATAGGTAAATACAACACGATCCCATGGATCCTATGGGGCATGATCGTGAAATTTGCCTTTTGCCGCCTACATTGGAAATCTCTGTTGAACGCAAGAATCGTTTGAAATTGAGAATCATGGGCGAGAATAGATGTAAACATCAAGGGTAAGCATACACTCCCGACAAGTAACAGCTGCACCCTGGCCCTAAAAATGATGGCACGAGGTTCAAAGGAGTTCTCCTTCAATTACTAAGGAATTTGTGGTGTCCATGTGAGTTTTCAAGGGTGTAGAAACAATGATAGTAAGACATCACAACATGTTTTAATAGTCTTTGAGAAGAGGTGGACCAATCTGACGATGACATGAATCCGTATGCATCTCTAATTTTATGGCTCTACTCAACTTCCAAACGCCCGGTTCGTTGGACGGCGAAAGAAGGTTGGGCGCGCGCACGCGTTAGAAGGTAAAAACCACAGCCCCCTAACAAGCTCCAGAAGCAAAGTTTGCCATATGGATGTTTCCGAAAATAGTGGGTTTTCGCCCCAAATCATCCATTTTTAATAGGGTTTAAACCATTATTTTCACCATCCACTTTGGGGTGTTTCCCACTATTTTTGGTTCAACACCCATATCATGTGACATGGGTTGGGGATGCTCAAACGGGATCCCCGAGCCCTACAAAAATGGAGGCTACTCCTGGCAACCCGTCACTGTTACTGGGTTGAATATGTAGCATCCCAAAGCCCGGTCCAACATAAGGATACTTGGATGTCCCAGGAAGTTAGTAAATGGTTAGGAAATGAATTATAACCCTAATATATCCCATTTATAAGTAGGTTATAACCCATTTACTGACTTCCTGGGACGTCCAAGTACCGGATACCAGTTTGGGAGCAAACATTGGGTCACAACTAACTAACTCGTTTCCTTTTGGGGCCCGGCCTATTTCAAGATGTAAGTTGTTAGAGAGTGTAATTGAAATCATCCATTTCTTGAATTTGCTTAGACAAATGCTTGGAAATTGTAAACACAAAAATCTCCCAAATGGTGGTGTTTTTTTATGGTGATTTACCATGGTACAAAGTAAAATATCATCTTAAAACAAATCTAATTCATCCATATTTGGGGCGTCAATAAGTTTGACCCACAGCCATTTGCCACCCCCTTAAACATGACAAGAATTATCATCAACTCATTCATGGCATGTTTAACCGCTAATAAATCAGCTCCCCATGCAAAGGTTGAACCACGGGGGGAATGAAGTTGACAGGTTGCTCCTGTGAACACTGTAACATGCATACCAAAAAATAATGGCTTGTAAAAAGTATAACATAGTCAGTAGTTGAACAGGAAAATGTATCACAAGTGATGCTTCTGGTCACTATTCCTCGGAAACTGGACAACCCAATTTATACAACCAAAGACTGAAAACTGAGAAAATACGACTAAAAATCCACCATAATGATGGAAATGCCCAAACCTCTCTATGCCCGCCTGGATGTCTAAGGTCTGTCCAAAATTTGGATGATCACAGAAAAAATGAGCGAGGATCCCTACTTCGATGTCCCGTTAGAAGTTAGGATCAATGCTTCGTAAATGATTCATAATCTCCTTATAAGTGGCCAA
Source organism: Breviolum minutum Mf 1.05b.01 (assembly GCA_000507305.1). Taxonomy (NCBI): domain Eukaryota; class Dinophyceae; order Suessiales; family Symbiodiniaceae; genus Breviolum; species Breviolum minutum. Next base: position 65,958 of record DF239025.1, read on the forward strand.
TGTATTGGGTTGGAAAAAACCCACTGATCCTAACCTTTTTATCCTAAGTTCCGTCTCGGGACATCCAAGTATCATCTCTGAAATCATCTAAGGCTCCAATACGAAACACCCAAACAAAATGGTAGAACAGGCCAAGGAGGCGAGTTTTTTTAATCGGAGGCCAGCTGGAAATCCGATGCATGGAATCCAAAAAGTTCCCCAAAATGGATGTATTGCCTGGATATGGTCGATATGGTATATTTACCTGGCATCTGGGGTTGGGAAAAATGAACGATTATTATCCCAAATGGTGGTTTTTTTATGGTGATTTACCCATGGGTCAAAAAAGGTAACACATCACCTTAACACACACAAATCTAAGCATTTTGCCATCGGCAGGGTGGGGGGTTCGGTCTTGGCACCTCCTTCTGGTCTTGCAATTTGGCTTTCAGAGTCTGAGAGTGATGGCAGGAGGGCAGGAAACACTGGGTACGGTTACTGTGAAGATATATTTTTAATACATACCTACGAACAAACATCCATGTTGGTATATTTGGTATACGTATACTAAGCAAAATTTCTCGGTCTCCTTCCTAAAGGTTGAAGATTTTGTGGATTACATTGAAACACCCACTAAACTCAAAACCGCAAAAAGGTCCTAAGGTCCTTGGAAGGACTTCCTAAGATTTGCCATGCAGCCATGTCAATCCCTAGTCTTCCAAAAATCCTCCAAATTTAGCTTTAAACCGTACCTTTTTTGCTATCAAACATGTCAATTATCAAACAATATCTAAGCCCATGTATTCTAAGCCCCTGAAGTTTCTTCCAAACTTCCAAACATCAATTTTCAGGGACAAACTGTTAGTTTTGAGGGATGGTCCATAATCCTGATCTGTCACGATATTTCAGAGGCTTACAAAAAGAAACTAACAGCCAAAGCCCAGCAAACAGGCAAGCTCCCCAAAGGAAAATTCATCTCAACCAACCATTGATTCTCAGGGGGTGCCATGTTAGTTTTCGGGAGGCTATATTCATGTTGCATGAATTGTCTTATTCTTTTTGTTTGTTGGCTGTTGTCGAATTGAGGACATGATAGATCCTCTGACATGTTTTGTTTTGTTTTCTTTTGATCAGTTTTGTTTTGTTTTGTTTGATTTGTTTTGTTTTCCTTGTTTCAATGCCGAAATCGGAATCCTTTCGGATTTTTGGCTCTTCTCGTGCCTCATTCTCTGCAGCACTGGTGTTCAACGATGTGTTCAAGGACGAGTTCACCGACCTAGCCATTGTGGCACTGATGGGTTGATCGGTTCCCGGGATCCTTATTATATATTGACTTATTACAATCCCCATTAAAACTGGGGATGGTACAATCCTCTATAAATCCTAGTTAGTGGTTTCAACCCCATCTGAAACATATGAGTCAAATTGAAAATCATTTCCCCAGGTAGGGGTGAAAATAAAACATATTTGAAACCACCAACCAGTTATCCAGTATCTAACAACCAACCTTCGGGCATGAAAACACATTGCTCAAGTTGCAGCATGATGAAGGATAGAAACTTCCATGCTGGTTTGGTAAGGTCCTCATGGCTTTAAACTAATTAATCCTCACATAAGTGGGTAGGTATTTAGGGTATGTCAAGATTGATTTCAACTTGAATCAGGGCATGGATCTTGACTTGCAGATTTGATAGAAATACATTGGATTTCAAGTTGGGATAGTTGGATGTCTCAGGAAGCTAGTAAATGGGTAGCAAACGGTGTATGAGCTCCTTATCAATGGGATATATTGGGGTTATAACCCACTGATCCTAACCTTTGATCCTACCTTCCTGGGAGGTCCAAGTAAATAAATAAGAATATATGTATATAAATATATATTATGTAATATGTTATCAAAAAACAAAAACGGAAACCAATCGCAGCTGCCTCAAAGCTAGTTCAACTGTGTCAGCTTCAAAGTTCGGATTTTCTTCCCCAAAAAATTCCACCAATGACCTGGGCGTCTTTGTGGGCTGTCGCACAGCAGGGGCGGACACAGCCGACGTGTTGCCGGACGCCGTCGTCCTGGGCAAGCGAAACGACCCCTTTCGTTGCACATTGGGGGGTGAGGTCCCGTGACGTTGCGATAATTTGGTTAGATATCCTATGATATCCTTGGATTTGCTTGGAAAAAGAAAGCAATAGGTCTCCCAAATGATGGTTTCATCATGGTGGAAAATACAAAAAAAAACACCTTAAACAAATGCAAGTATTTAGATCCAAGTGATGGTTGTACACTGGCACGAAGGTCTCAACGAAAGTTACACCACTCAAGAATCTACACTCCCTGAAACGAACATAGCACCTGAAAAATGATGGTTGGTTCAAATGAAATCCGTGCCAATATGTGCCAATCGTGGTCAGGGAGGGGCCAAAATCCAAAAAACATCCAGGGTCACTTGCACCATGCTAGAAAAATCAACCAATACAATATGTAAAACACCCAGCAAAATCCAAAGAAAGGTCCACTAACTAGGACGTTTGTTGATAGCGATTCCTTGCAAAATTGGTATTCTCATTTATGGGCCATGTCATAATCCATATCAAGAAAATAGAAAAATGGTATGGTATCATCTCGAATGAGGCCTTGGTGGGATTCCAGTGGTAATTATGGGATTATTTTATTACTCACCCAAACATGCAGTACTATATAAGGGAAATCCCTAAATATTACAATAACCATGAGGGGCCCACTTCCACATTGAAGAAGAAACTTACCATTCCAGGGCCCTTGTATGCAACCAACCCCAACACTGTAACTATACCAATTATAAGGAAATCCCTCAAAATTACCAGCAACATTTGCATCAAATTTGATCCCACCAAAATGGGTACTCCCCCGAAAATTGACATGACAATGAAAAAACTGCTATTTGAAGATGGATTCCCTATTCAACATGGTGATTTTCCATTGACATGTTAGTTTTCTGGGAGTAATTTATATAATGATCCCTGGATCGTTTAAGCCTATTTCGCCTGGGTCACCCTTCCTAAAACTCACCACTGAAAATAGGGCAAAAGGACCCCCCCCAAAAAATGCATCTCAACAGCCACCATTTTTTCAGGTGCGTTTTTCCTGTTAGTTGCAGGGAGTGTACTTGGGCAAAATCTTCATTTAATCTCCTAAAAGCTAGGATTACACAGATCGGTTTCCTTTTTAAAGATCGCAATCACTAGGAACGAACCCCCCCATTTTCCATACAGAAAATTGATTCGTGGTTCCCCCCTTAGCTTTGCCTGCGGAACTTGGTTTTTTTTGTCATCCTTACCATAACACCAGGGATCCAATCACTAGAGGCGGAGCATTCAGAGCATTCGGCAGCGGGCGGGAACCCGGCGCGAGTCATGATTTCGATCTGCCGCAAGAGGGTTCAAGGCGTTGGGCGCCCCTTCATGTCTCAATATTGCTGGACCAGAAAGCAAAGAATTTCTTGTGCATCAAAGATCTCATCCAAGCTCAGGCACTTCATCCTGCCCGTGAGCGAATTTGCCAAGTATGCAGATTGAGCTTCTTCTCACTCGGCTGAGAAAGGTCTCAGATGTACAGCTGGAAAGTAGCCTGCTGAAAAGATCGTCGCTAATCAGCTGGTAGTCATTTCAGGACATTTCGGCCGACACGCCTTGGTGTTCCGCAGAGTAACTCCTCGGTGCTTGCCATTTCTCTCCGCATCCAGACAGCATTCCAGAGCTCTTGCTGGTACTGGCCCAGCTGTGTCTTTTTGAAGACACCTTTGAGCTTCTCCGGCTTCTCTGATTCCTCCATTGGGGCCTCTGGTTATTTTCATGGTGATGAATTCCATGGGATCGAATCCGTAAAAAAATTCACCCTGAACAAATTCAAGGTTTTGTCAGCCCCCTTTTAGGGTGATGTATAGACATAAACCGGAAAAAAGGGCCATGAACATGGCAAACCCTGTCTACACCTCTGACATACGCTCCTTGAAAAGGTGGAAAAAGTTACTTACTACTACCCACCCGATTCCCAATTTCAGGAGATCATCCAAGCCATACCATGTATTTGCTGGAATCAACTAATACAAAAACCCAATCGGATCACAGTCAAAAAACATCAACATAAAAACAAAAACATATACACACACAAAACAAATGTGTACAGTAAGTTCTAAGGAAATGTGTTAGCCACAATTTTTGAAAAGGGACATTTAAATTTATCCAATAGATTCACCGGAGTTTCCCATGTCCAGCAGGGACGCTAAACATATCTTAAAGATCAAATCATCCACATGCCCAAGCAATCAATGGGACTGGTCTATTTACCTACATCTTTACCTCCTAAACTACCCAAATTGTATCTAGGCCGGTCTTGTAGACCATACAAGGTGGGGCCACATATAAATGGAGGGAATTAAGACCCTATAAGTAGGGTTATAACCCCAATTAACCTATTTTTTTCAGGTCATGTACAGGGACCCCATAACTCCATTTATAGCTAGAAGGGGGCCCACTAGTTGGTGGTTGAACCAACCCATCTGAAGAAGTATGCTCGTCAAATTGGGTTCATCTTCCCCAATTTTCGGGGTGAAAATAAAAAATATTTGAAACCACCACCTAGCCCACCTTGTACATTGAGTGTCCGAAACAAAACACGTCGAAAACCCACGTCCATGCCTTCCATGTGTTCGGTCCACTGGTTGCCGTGCAGGCTGACGGACCTGACGGACCTGAAGCCGGAGGATCGGGGGGGAGTTTGGTGAGGTTTTTTTTTACCAGGAAACAAACAAATACTACCCTCCGGTAAACTAACATAGCAATGGAATATCACCATTTTGAATAGGAAATACATCTTCAATCCGGGTCCATTTTCCATTGCTATGTTAGTTTATCTGAGTGTAGTATACTTGATGGTTGAACAAACCCATCTGAAAAATATGCTGGTCAAAACGGGAATCTTTCACAAATAGATAGGGGTGAACATTAAAAAAATAGTTGAAACCACCACCTAGTATACTGTCGATGGAAGAAATCCTGCCCGACCTGGAATGTATAAAACCCTGTAAATAATGGGATAAACTATGATAAACTACCAACCTCAACTGGTTAGCCGGATTTCTGAACCATCAGCAGTATCTTGGATTCTACTTGGAGGATCATCCCAGGCAAAACGTAAGTGGTTAATCACCATGGTGAGTGGGCGAGAAGGTATGGCTGGAAGGCTTGGGAAATGGTGATGCAGTGATTTTCATCCCATGGGTCCCTCGAATCTGTAAAAAAATACCCAACAAAAACAAATCCAAGTATTACTCACCCAAACATTCCGTATAATAAGGGCCATCTCTCAAATTTACTAGCAACATTTTGGCATTAGCTTTGATCACCCCATCCCCATCAACTCAAGGGTTACCTGACATCCCCAATCCTCACAGACCGAGCCTCATCAACTTTGCCCATCCTAGGATTCTGATTTTCTTTTTCCAACGTTCCTGGCGACAAAAATCACGGATCCATGTGGTCGGTCCATTGGGTGTAGGTCAAAATTCATCGCAGAGCCTGCTGTATAGCGCTATGTTAAAATGGGACAATATTAGTAGCCGGCCCCTGAAACTAGAAGCAAAAGCACCTGAAAATTGATGATTCGGAAGATGAAGTTTCCTTTTGGTGCCCTTTGCTTATTGTCAAGGGCGAACTGTTAGTTTCAGGGAGTGTCCTTTCAGAGGCTGAATGAGTTCAGGGAGTATATCCAATACCATCTAGAATTCTATGTCTATATGTTCTACATCTCAGGGTCAAAAATGGCCATAGAATTTCATACCCTAGGGATCAAATCACCTTGTCATCATTGGGAAGTATAATGACTTCCGAAACGCAAGGTATGTAGCTTCCATGACACCTTTCTCAGGTCCGGTGAGCCAGCATCCCTAGGGATAGTAAAATGTAGGCAAATATCTCCACTATTCCCATCCCATAGAGCATCCGGGATCCATGAATTCTGGTCGATATTTACCCACCATGGATGGTTGAGTTTTATGGTAAGTTAGTATAGTTAAATACTACCATGGGGATGAATGAACCATTTTAGTGAGGCAAATGGACCAAATGGATGTTATGGTCGAAACAAGAATTACCATGGTGTTTTTTTTGTTATGGTAGCTTCCTACCGATGGTTGTTGGATGCTATTGCAGCTAGGTTTGTAGATTTGGCCCTGAATCTAAGCCAAACCCTGGAAACCAATACCTAGATCCGTAGGTACCATCTGTGGCTTTGTTATTGTTGCCGGAAATGTAGGGGGGGACAAATCTGCAATGTCGTTACACCATTCAGGAAAGTGCAGAAAGATATGCCAGGCGTTTGTGTTTTTGGTAACTTATGAAAAGCGGTTCTCTCCTGGGATTCATCGCCATCAAAATCATCATGTGGGTATCATTTTCTTGAAACTTCTTTCCCTATAATCTTTAGCAAAGACACCTGAAAAACGCTTCTTCCATCGTCCACTAATAAGGCTTTACTATATATAAGGTCTTATTTCTTGGGTTGGGGGGGTGGCATTGGTGGGGGAGGTGGGCCCCTTAGATTTCCATGCTGAAGCTCTAAAATACCGTAGGTCCCAAAGGAAATCCAAACAGAGCTGAGTATTCCGAGCCAGAAAAAGTAAGTGGTTGGTTTTAAGGGACTAAACCAAGGCCATTTATTATCTATAGACTAACTGACCCTAGTTAGGGGACAACAACTAACCATCTTATTAACCACTTACAATCATGGGATGATGCTCCAAGTACCGTGACATTTTGTTGGGGGAAAATATCTTCCCCTCAAACACTCGATGGATGGGAATGGTCTATACATGGATGGGCAGTTTACGATTTGAAGGTACGTAGGTCAATATACATTGAGTGTATGGGTTCAATACTTTGGCCACACAAATGATAAACATGATAGGTCAGCTCATGTACAGACGACCATACTACCATTGGTTGGTGATTAAAGTTGTTGATTTAGTATTCTAGGTGGCACGTGTCAACAATAAAGCCTTGACTAAACGGATTTCCTTTAATAACAAATTGCAAACCAACAACATGAAAAGTAACAACTATACAACCAACCATTTGTAGAATCATGCTACCATCGGGTTTCTATATTAAATTTAAATCTATATAGCCCATCATGCATAGCCCTCTTTCACCCGGAAAAACCCATTCGCCCACCTCGGGCCGCGAAGATGTTCAGAGGTTTTGCCTTAGCCGAGTTGCAAAATCTACGTTTGAACAGAAACTACCACAGCTAATTGGTTGGAAGTTTCTCCTTGTCATTGTTCAAGCAGAGATATAAGGCACTAGACATCCGCGTCCAAAAAAACATCTCTGGAGCAGTAGGGCTTTTAGGGCTTCCTTTCAGTACCAGATATTTGGAAAATTTTTAATGTCTAGGGCTACAAGAAGGTTGGTTGGGAACGCATATGGCGAGGAAATGGCCTGACGTTTCCAAAAATAATTCATTTACATCAATGACATTGAAAGTAGATGCCCAAAATAGCCACATTTGAATTCGGAAAAATCAAATAAACATCTTCCACCATGATCAATTTGATTGACCCGTAGTCTTCCAAATACCGGTCTTTCGGTAGTAGGTTTCTCGGAGCAAAAGTCCCCAGATGACCCGGCACGACCCGCCCTGGGATGGGAGAAAAAGCCCCCATCCTCGTGGAGATTGGTCAGATTTGGCGTAGCAACCCGTTGAAGCATGCAAAGTCTGTAACACTCTCCCATCAACATCAAGGATCATTCCGCCAACTGAGCCGGGCATATCCTCCGGGAGGAAGTAATATACCCAAACACTCAATGTGTTTTACCTACATTTACCCTGAAAAATACTCAGTTTTGCAAGTAAATTTGCCTCACATTGAGCATCTTGGATATAGAATGGAAAATCCAGCATTTGAAGATGTATCTTCTATTAAAAATTTGTTGATTTTCCAGCCAGCCTTGTTAGTTTACTGGAAATTGGTTATACATACTCGCTGAGGTTCCAGGGGGAAACATCTACACCCTGGACCTTATTTAATAATGGTCCCATGGTAACAATGATTACACAAAATTTTAAGATCTTGAATAAAAAAACATAGAAAACACATGGTACAAGGTGGGCCCCGAACGGATCTTTATAAATGGGGTTATAATCTCTAAAAAAGCACCAGTAGGGTTATTTCACCCCAGTTACCAATTTATAAGACCTTTTAAAGGGCCCCATAACTCTATTTGTAACTAGTAGGAGCCCAACTTGTAGTAATGTCATCTTAACCTCCAAGTGCAAACTTCAGATTCGGTCCAACAAGGATGCAAAGCTCTTTCCCAAAGACATACATAAATCAACTATCAACTAAACACAACTTTGGATTTTGTTTAGAACCTAGAAACCCTGGACATCCAAACCCCTGCTGAAAAGGTATTTGGACCTCAAAAATAAACCAAAGACACCTTCTCAGGAGGTATGACTGGATGTTTAGGGGAAAGAAACACAACTCACAACTCCGAAAGAAAAAAACGAGACACCCATGGTGGCAAGGTCTTATCAGCACGAACTGTCACCTCGGCGGTCCGGAAATTGAATCATGGGGAATTGTGGTGGGCCCACTTGGAGGATCATCCGATTTACCAAGTGGTTATTAACCATGAACCATGGTTAGTACGTAGGGTTACAGTAGTCTATAGTTGATAAATGGCTTGTGGCTTCTAACCTCCTCAACGAACCACTTACAAAGTGAGGTGAGTGTAAACCTTCCAAATCATCCATATCCCATATCCTCATCTTCCGGCATACCTTGCGAGTGGAGCAGTGTTTCGGGGTCTAAAAAAAGAACTTCCTCAGGTTCTTTCACATCTGCTCGCAAGCTATGACTGGAGGATAAGCTAGTAAACTCCCATGAAATCCACTCCTTTCGGGGCGAATTGTGACTCGAAGGAATTATTAAGTTCCAAGGAAAGAAGTACAAAATGAATCTCAAAACTATTAGAAATGTTGCTACCTACAGTAACTATGTCGTAAGTTCCATGTAAGTTCCTATATAAATATACGATAAAAATCTCCATTTTGGACTGTTACACTGTTACAGGGGGTTCCCTTTTCTCAATTCTATGCATTTTGGTGAATGCGATTCTTGGGTGAAAAAAACCTTGTCAATAAGGGGAGATTTGGATTGCTACAACAGACCATCTCCTAATATCGAAGAGGTGTTCCTCAACAACAATTTCCAAGAACTTGGATTTGCTTAAGGGTCCAAACATATTCTCCCCAATGGTGGTTTTTCATGGTGATTTACCATGATAGAATCCATAAAGAATATCACCTGAAAGACAAAATCCTGGACAAACACCTTGTGTGGTATACTTATACTCTCATTTGGATGCTTCATCGTTAAAAAAAAAATCCAACAAAGCCGTTCTTTGTAGGTACTCACCTTTGAGGTCCGATTCGATTTTCCCGAAACGCTTGGGAAACGGTAGTAATCTTCATCTGAAGGCCATGGCTGTGTCGCACCTATGTAGGAAAAGAAAATGTGTATATTTACCATGCAATCTACTTTTACATCAAACATCAACCATCCATGATATATATACCATACCCAAAGCACTCAATGGCACTGGTCTATCTACCTACATGTAGCATTCCCATTGAGTGGTGTCTGGGTGGATGGGTACTGTCCCATTGGTTTCCGTGCTGGGATCAAGGTGATCGGATCCCAAATTTATCCCCCCCAAAATCTAACATACCCTAGTCTTCCAAATACCTTGTGAGCAGATATTTGGACCCACAAAGACCTCCTGATGACAAGACCTTTAAGGGGCCCAAACACCGATCCTCACTAGGTAGTTAGAGGATTTTGGAAGACTAGGGATAGATACCTATAAAATGGCCGGAGCCCCACCTTTTCCTTTCGGCCCATCATTTTGGGTACTGTATCCAGCCGTTGGTTTTTGGAGGGAACTCTTAGGTCCCCTGGTAAAGGTACCACGGTCCCATATTGATCCTGTTTGGGAAATGGTACAAAATGGTACAAAAGGATGTCCCAGGAAATTAGGATCAATGGTTGATTTCACCCCAAGTAATATCCCGTTTATAAGTATGTTATGACCCCATTTACCCACCGTTGATCCTAACAAACCCAACAAGACATGGAAATAAAACACATGACGACTCAGGCATCGAACATCCGAAAAAAAACACAACGGCCCCGAGGCACGGCATCGTATTGGCGGTGTCCAGCACCACCTTCCTTCTCCCAATAACACCTTGACAGCTTGAATCAACTGCCCAAATGCTTTTTTTTCCGAAACAAAATACATATTGGAATCTTCCCGTATCTTTTTCAAACGGGGTGGTTTAGTAGGAAGTGTTTTATAAACGTATGTGAGATAAATAGCTTGATATGTAATCAACACATATAGATATATATATATATATACATGTAACTTAACCCGACCCGTTTGTTTTGGAGGTGGGGTACTTAATGAAATCTAGAAATCCACGATGCAAGAAGAGATTTTAACGCAACTCAGGGGTGTCCTGCAAGAAGATAACAACTTTATAGGCCGTACAGGTTGTCTGTTTGGAAGCAGGAAAACATATCAACCTCAGCTAGAAAAAAGTGATTTACAACCCCATTTCTTGGTAAAAACTTATCCGAACATGTTTGTCTTGAAAACCTTGTTGTCGAGTTTAGAGAAACAATCACCCACTTTGATCCCAATATTAGAACACCGACCGTCAAAATGGGCCAACAAAACATCTTACATATCTTACTGCATCAAATTTTGGGTGATTGAGCGAACATTGAAAACTAGTAATCTTCAACCACCACCTCACTACTTGGATTTGCTTGTTTCATGCTTGGAAAAAAGTAACAAAAACATCGTCTCCCTCTAATGATGGTTTGATTCATGGTGATGAATCCGATGGGATCGAATCTGTGTAACAAAAAAATCACCTGAAACAAAAACAAATATATCAAATCCAAGCCGTCGATCTGAAATTCATCATCTTCCACCAAAGCTGGATTGAAACATGTTTTTGTGGCTTCCTGAAATTTTGGGTGAACAAAAATCATTGGAGGATAAGGTTTTTATACACAACCATTAACAAACAACCAACAAAAACCAATCCAAGTCATGGGATGATCCTCCAAGTAATGATCCATATTCAATCTGTGTTTGCAAAGCATGACAGTAAACAAATCCAAGTTAACAGTAGCCTACACCAAAAAAATGCACACAAACCAACAACAACAACAACAACAACAACAACAACAACAACAACAACAACAACAACAACAACAGTGTATTTACCTACATGTGGTTGATCTTTTTATGGAAAATCTTGGTATCTACCCAGATTTGGTTGATTTTATATATGGTTTGCCTGTTGGTACTGTAAATGTATGCTTTTCAAACAAAAATCCAAGGTCCAACAGGTCCACGCACCGGTCGAAACACCACGAAACAAACATCTGTTTTTTTTGAGCTTCCAAACTTCAGCCACTGCAAGAATTCCAAGTTGTCTTGGTACCTGGAAGACGGGCCCCAAGCTTTGACAAACGAAATGATGAAAACCACAAAAATGCCTACATTTACCAGTAGATAAAAACCATAAAAAATGAGTGCTTCATGAAGGTACATGTACATAAAGATAACTATACATTTACCATGGTTAATTTTTGATCGTGGTAAATTAGTAGGCGAATATACCATATACGTTGAGTGGACCTGGATTTGTGATAATAATAATAATGCAGGAATGATTCAGATACCCTCAATATATAGGTAATTTGTCACCTCTCAAAAGAAAATAAGATAAATCTAAATACGGGTTTATTAACCATTGCTTTACCTTTTCCTTCGGCCTTATTGTTTATCCCTTATAAAACTGAGGGGGCCTGTACTTGGAGGATCATCCCATGATTGTAAGTGTTTAGGAACGATGGTTGGCTGTCGTCACCTCAGCAAGGCTATAGTCTACTTCTATATGGCTTGTTTTACCCCCTTAACTAATCACTTACTAAGTGAGCGTTAAAAAAAACCTCAGATACTTTCCAGTATACTGGTTCTTCAATAGAGATCCTTATGTCATGGTATAGGAAAAAAACACAATAACTGGGTAGGAAATGTCATCCCCCATATACCCTAAACAACCAGGGGCCCGTTTTTTCATTGTAAAAAAGTCGATTTCCCATCCTCCACGTACCGCCAGTTTGATGGGGGTCACTTGCCGCGGATGAGCTGATCCACCGGGATGTGCCGTGCGATATCCAACCTCGGTGTTTCGTGGTCGTGTTTAGTGGGGAGATGGGGGGGATCCTTGGATGTCCAACCTCGGTGCAGTTCACAAAAGATCGTCTCCAGGAATCCTCCAATTGAGAAGTTTTTCACCCTCCAAGCCGCCCCGTGGTAAAAATGGTGTGACACGCACCTCCTGCCCTCACAACAACCCCCCTTTCCATATGGTGGATTTTTGAATCACCGAATCTGATCTTCAGATTCCAAATGTTGATCATCCAAGGGAAATCCCTGAAAAAAATGCTTGGAGCATCATCCCATGACGTCAGTAAGTGGCATAGGAACCCACATGAACCTTCAATCATATACTCCAAGTACTCCCCCCAACGCCATCGCCACAAGGGTTTCCCCGACTTGTCAAAGGCGGCTTGCAATACCTGGCTGTCGCGTGGCGCAAGCCGCGAAAAGACATGTGATGTAAAGGCAGCCTTTAACTGAGCCTCACAACGGATAAAATTGCCGGAGTGTGTGTGGTTTACGGCTTACACACCTGGTGAGTAAGTGCTTGAACCCACGTTCACTCACATATACTCACATCTCCTGAGGCGAGTGAACCGCTTTTAGGGGTTTCAAACTCACACCGATTCTCACGTTCGGTATGAATGGAGGATGGCGACTGGATGACTATGGGATAGCAACACCTTCCTACTAATGTTGATGGTTCAGAAATCCGGCTAACCACCTGGGTAAAACCCTGTATATAATGGGATAAACTACCAACCTCAACAGGTTAGCCGGATTTCTTCCATCAACAGTAGGGATAAAAGCATCTTCCTCTATGACCAGGGTCTGCAAAAAATCCCCCAGATTCAAAAACTCTTCGATTCACATAGGTGGATTCTGAATTTATTTTTCGTCATTTTAAGAACCCTTTTTTTTGCCACGTGATGTTGAACACAAACCACCTTTCTTCAAAGGGATGTTCATCAACCCCATAATTTTGATTGAAGGTACCCCAAAACTCAATGTATTATGGTCCATATTCCTACATGAGAACCTATTTAAAAAAACAACAACCATCCTTATAGATAAATAGGCCCACAACCTTCATTTTTAGGGATTTTATAACTTATAACCCATCTTTGCAGGGCTTAAAACCTTCATTTTTCACGGTTTTGGGGTCCAACGGAACTTACATGGATCCTCGTTGGGATGGCAATAAGCAAAGGCCTTCTCAAGAGCTCTTTGATGCTGTTTTGGAGGGTGCTTCCACACCGACCCTCACAAGGTATGATTGGAAAACGATATTTTGGATCTATCCCTCACCCAGGATGCCAGTCAGTCACCACCAGGATGACATTACAGTTTTATAGAATCCTTATAGACTTATAGACTTTCAATTGTGACTGTTACTGGTTCTGGGGTAGATCCAAACTATCTTTAACAAAATGATTTGAACAAAACCTTTAGAACATGTCCCAAACTTTCATCAAAGCATCAATAAAAAAATCATCCAAAATGCCAAACAACTCGGGGACAAAAAACAACAAGTCTCGAACAATTGAAAACTGCTGCATTTTCACAAATCATATCCACAACATTCCACAACGGACAACAATGCACTTTCCCCACCCCCAACAACAGAACCAAACATTGGTGGTTTGGGTCGATGTTTATCCTTCTCCAAGAAATTACTTTCAGGTTCCAGCCATTAGTTTCGGGGGGTGTAACCTTTCTGGTAAATCTATAAATCAATGTAAATCATACCATGTCAACCCACATGCTTCAATTTTGGGGCTTATTTCACCCATATTTGCAGGGCTTAAAATTCAAAAAACCTTCATTTTTTCATGGACCTGCAAGAGTGAGAGATCCGGACACCAATCCCAAACCGTTTCACCTTGTAGTTGGGAATATGTTCGTGTTCCGCTTTGGCCATCCAATTCACCTCCCAACAAAATTGGACCAAACGGCGCACAGCTGGAAATCTGTGAAGGCCATCTAGGCTGGTGTGCTTTGAAAAAAGAACATGGACGTCAAGCTGTTTATTTGTTTGTCCCATATTCATAGGGGCAAAACATATAACCCACACAAAAACATCGTTGTTTCAAAGCAACATTTTTTATAGTGAAAGTGTTGGTGGTTTAAAAACATATATTCATACATATTTTGGGATGCTACCCCATCCAGGATGCCAGTGGCAAATAAAACGCTTGTACGGGTACCCTACTCAAAATGTAATTATAGTGGTCATGACTGTTACTCGGAGTGGGAACATGCCAACATATTTGTCAAATTGGATCATTTCCCCAGTTTTAAACGTCTTTTAAAACACAGAGCTTTAAGACTGTGTGTTTCTGCCTTGTTTAATGACCCAAAAAATCAAAAAACAACAAAACATGACTCCACCGTACAAAGTGGGCCCATACCAGTTATAAGTACAGGGTTATAACTCCACTAAAAAGGGGTTATAGCCCCAGTTACCCATTTCTTTTCGGCCATTTATATGGGTTCTACCTCCATTTCTAAGTAGGGGCTCATCTTCCTACAAGAAAACTACAAAACAAATATTTTAAGAAAAGGTGGACTTGACATGACTTCACCAGGACCAGTGTATCCAATGATTAGGACTTTCAAACATGGACTGAGAGTTCAAGGATTCGCATGAAAAAACTTACCCTAGACATCCAGTCATACCTTGAGAAGATCGGTGTTTAGATGCGTACTTGGATGTCCCAGCAAGTTAGGATCAAAGGTTGGGATCAGTGGGTTATAACCCCAATTTGTGTATATATATATATAAAAATACATATACCTAGTAAACCTTAACCCTAACTATTCTTCGGGTTTCAAAACAAACCTTAGGTATCATGTCAAATCGAGATATACATCGGGTATACATTACAAACCTCGGGTTTCCACCGTTCTGTGCACTAAGGCCTACATCCGCATGTTTTGAGCAGTGCCGATACTGGCTCTTTCAGCCACATTTCAGGCACATTACAGTATATTTGCATTATAAGAGCCAAAAGAATATCCGCTTTAAACAGTCACAACAGAAACATCATAAAATAGGAGGGCTAAGAAAACAGCTATATCACAAATTAAAATACTATAATATAGAAACATAGCAAGTCCAAGGAACAAATGCTTTTTGGACATTTTTGGGATTCAATCTTTTGTTGATCCATGTTTTACAGTGCAACATGTTTATATGATCGATAAAACATATTTTATATAACATAGAATCTGTGAATGTCCCACCTTGGACCTGTGGATTTAATATGTTACTTTGTTTATCTTACCCATCCCTGGGTCCACAGCGGACTCTTTTTTGCCATGGATAAACCAACGCAAGTTGTCAATGGCCAGTCGGGGCACTCAGCCCAAGAGTCCTGCAGAAGTGGGAGATCAATCCGAGAACCCGTAAATTTTCAACGTAAAATTCCTGAATGGAAATCTAGAAATGTATTTATATTTTTTTTGAATATATCAGGGTTGCAGGTCATAAATGGCACTCTTGGTTTTCATCGATCTACTTATGCCATTCCCCGTAGCTTTTTGGCTTATCAGGCATCATTTTGATTTGACCAGCTTGCTATCATGCCAGGGTCTGATGGCAAATTAGACCTTGAAACTCTAGCGGATGAATGGGATGGTGAACCGGATCTTCGGGGGAGGTGGAGGGACAAGGGAAGCTTCCTTAATCCAAGCACACCAGCTGGTGAGGATATCAACTGCTGTGTACTCAACAAGCATCTTCTTATCCCGTTGTTGGTTCGCATGGCTGTGGTTGATGGGAAGCCCCTTCCAGGGATTCATGATCTCAATGGTCAGGTGTCTCAAGCCCTTACCAAGAACAACAGGCCCCCTCAACCAGAAGATTTCGAATCTTTGATGGGTACAACTTGGAGAATTCGCTTTATGTTGGGTTTTGTGAAAATGAAGGCTCGTCGTAAGGAGGTCTCGCAAGTATCTCGACATATTTCAAACTAATACTCTTTGTATCTTTGTTCATTTTTTTCGCGAGTAAACAAACAAACAACAAGCATCTAAAACATCTGCACAAATGATTTAAGATTTAAATAATTCTGCATGATTCTATTTGATGGATTTTTTCTCCGGAATTTGTTTCCATCATGTTCCATCTCATCTAATCTAAGGTACCCGATTTCCAAAGTCTATGCCTCTTACTTGACCCAACTTTGGAGGAGCTATCATTATGCTGGTGGCATAGAACATCCACAAAATCAGAACAGTGCTACATTACAAGTTGTAAAGATAGGCTTAAGATTTGTTTGAGGGCATCCAAATATGTATCATAAACACGACTGCACAGCTGACGACCATAGGTTTGACATGTGTTTCCACTCAACCTTCTTTTGGCCAATACTTGGGGTTATCTACCAGGACGTCATCGACGAGATCAACGCAAAACTTGAAGCGAAGAGGTTGGCCAGGGAGGCCAGCAGGGACTTAGGAGATCTGTCATCGGTGGTGTGCGGTACTAATGGTGTTTGGATATTTGACTCCTAAAAATGCAATCAAGTCTTCAAGTTTAGGGGTGTAAAGATTAATTTGACAAATTATATAATTTAATCGTTTGAGTTGCTCGGATTTATCGATATATATAAAAGCAACTACCATCACAACTCCAGTCTCCAAAAAAACTGAAGTGGTGATGAGTTTCCACATGATGTTGCTATTAACGGCAACTACGGTATGATGCCTCCTGAGCCTAAGGCCTCAAATGTATTGAACATATGCTGTATTAACTTAATATGTGTTTCCCAAATTAGCTTTTGCTTAGGCTAAATGGCGACCGACCATTTTAACATGATATTTCGATATGTACCACTTGTAGTTTACTAGCAGTCTTTTCCTTTTCCAAACTGGCCAGGCCAGGGTTGCTGCTACAGCTGAAGAAGATGAAGATGATGAGGATGCGTTCGACGCATCTACGGCGAATGAGGACCACAGGGCGGAATCTATGGAGGAGAGCGGACAGAGCAGTGGTGCTCATTCGACGGTAAAGGTTGTAGAAAATCCACCGGGTTCAGCTGTGGTTCCAGCAACTCCAGCGGTTGATACCCCCCCTGTGGTTCCAGCAACCCCAGCGGTGACTACTACCCCAGTTGTGGATCCCGAAGTTCCAGTAACTCCACCGGTGGAAGGTTTGACTCCAGTACCCCCCAGACCTACTGATGAGCCTTTGCTAAGTAGCACCGATACATCAAAGTCTAAGCCTGCTTTTGTTGTGAATCCACCCGAAGGTATCTTGCCGAAAACTGTCGGGTATAGTTTTGATGTGTCAATCATCGTATTATTTTTTGAAAGATACTCACCTCGATTGTTCATAGCATGTTTTCAGGTGTGTTGAGGTGTATATAGTTGTGCCTAATGTTCGTCACTTAGCACCCCACTAGTTTCTATACATTTTTTCCAAGGCAAAACAGCGGAGCTACTTGCCAAACGGGAGAAGCTCATGAAACAACTGGCAGAGTGACTCGTTTTGGATTTAGATAACCCCATGTACGCACATGCACATCCTATATACGGGACTTCTGATTCGTGCACACCTTATTCAGGATCCTTATGAGATATCTTATTGTTGTGATCCTTTTCCCTTAACATCCGACTAGGCTGAAGGCAAAAAAGGAAAGGGCCATGACAGAAGGCAAGAACAAACCTGAAGGTGCATGTTTTGATGTGCTGTTCAGTTCATGTCACACTTGAACCGGTTTTAAGTTACTAGCAAAAAACAAATTTGCTTACCCTGTTTACTGGCATGACATGTTTTGGAATATAGAAATCTCAGCGAGTTACCTAGAATAGATTTTGTAGCACATCCTTCCGAGCACGCCATACATCCCTGCAAGGATCAAGTGAAAGTGGTGGCTGTGGTCTTCCTTTTGGAACTGACTCCCTTGAAACGTGTCCCACCAACATCATGGAAGCTGAAGTCCCCCCAACAACTCCTCCAGTTTTTTCCCCTGATGTTCCAGCAGAAAAGAGACGTGACGACTACCAACAGAAGTTTCCAGTAGCAACCGCAGAATCAGAATTAAAGAACAGTGAAATTCCTGTTTCTATGAATGGTACCCAGCCACCTGCTTCATCCCCAGCGGCACCAATGGAAGCCAAGCCCAAGACCCACAAAACAGCAGTAGCAAATGACGATGACAAGAATGAAGATGTGTTCACAGAAACTGATGAGGAGACCTTTTTGTTTAATTGGTTGTGTTAAGTATACCCTATACCAGGGAGAAATTCACAAATGTATTGAAAAAAATAATTCATGTTTAGATTTATGGTGTTTCAGTTCTTTACCTGCCCGGAATTTTCAAGCCCATAATTTTTCGATAGCCCCTTAAAGCGAATAGCACAACATCGCCGACCCACTGGCAGGAGAACAAGGATGCTGTACCAGTTTCCCGTGAAGAGCAGCTTGCTGCAACCGCAACCCAAGAGGATGGCCGGGGAAGGGGCAGAGGAAAAGGTCGTGGTCGAGGGCGGGGTCGTGGGGTGAAAAAAGACCTTAAGGTAGAAGACCCCAAACCCAAGCAAAATGCAAAGCCCAGAGCAAAGAAAGAAACTAAGTCAGAGCAATCAAAGGATGCAAAGCGTGAGGTGGTTGAAAGCAGTAGGAGAAGCAAGAGAAAAAATGTAGACCATGATTGGGATGCATGGGATGAAGTAGCAGGGAAATGGGACGAACATTGGGAGGAAGAATGGGGTGAACATTGGGGGTGGAATGGGTGGAATGATCAAGACAAGATGTGGGACAAAGCGGCGTGGCAGGATGGAAAATCTAGTTTGCATCAACTGCGCACAAAGAAAGGTAAGGGACAAGAGGTAGAAGCATCAGCACCAGCACCAGCCAAACGTATCAAGGGGAAGCAAACCATTGAACCTGGTACCACAGAGACACCAGAGACAAAGCCCGCTACTAAGGCCAAACCTGCGCCCAAGAAGAAAAAACTTGCAAAACAAGGTGAAGATGACCCAGCAAAAGACAAGCCTGCAGCCAAAGCAAAGGCAAAGTCAGCACCCAAACATGTTGAGAACCATCGCATGGGAAGGGAGTCCAAAATTCTCAGTGATTGCCAACAAGTTCTTGTGGAATTTGGGAAAAAGTATAAGGCAATGGGGGATGATTATGAAAATGCCAAGGACGCCCTGAAAGAACTTAAGGCTCTTCAAACCGAGGAGTGTGTTTTCAATTGTTACTGGAAACGACCTGCGGTGGGGGTCAAAAGTGTTTCAAAGGGCAAGGATTTTGCATACTTTGTGTTTGGTGGGGAAAACCACTGGCCTCTACGCATGGCTATTGCAATGAAGACAGCTCACTTGTTGGTACCTTGTTTGAATTTGTTTGACTTACATGTGCATGTATGCGCTATATATGTGTGTTGTATTTTATAAATTGTCAAATTCAAAGTTGTATGTTCTGCACCGATTTACTCTATAGAGGTTTTACTTTTCTATTAGCCATATCCCAACCGTCCAGCTCAGGCCCAGCACGTGGATGTGATACAGGCTTCGGAGGTTGGGCAAAGAGATATGAGTGGAGAGAATGACATCACCATGGACCCATCCGTTATCATGATGAAAGATATTTTGAAACAAGCTGGGCAAAATGCCATTTTGACTCTTATCAACAATTCTTAGTTGATAGAAGTTTTGCAGTTGGGTGGGCCACACGTATCGTCAAACATGTGTGCAGCACGCCGTGCAACCTGTGTTGGTGCTACTGTGCTTGGGGTTTAAGTCTTAAGACTTGCTGGGTAAAGCACGGAATGCAACAGCTTAGACCGGGTTGCTTAGGGTGCGATTCTGCCGCTATAGATTGAAGGTTAGCGGAATGTTCAAGTAACAAATATCCTTTGCAAACATGTTGGTTGATGTTCATCCTGTGGATGCAAAAAAAAAGTATATACAACTACAAAGTATATCAATACAATTGCTATATTGGTTAAAGCTGTTTCCATTGATTTGTCTTTCTTGGTATCTTTGGGTGGCCACCCATTCATTTGGATTTGGAGCTACCAAATCAAGGCCTCGGATCCTTTGGAGGTTGAATTATGGAAGGATGTTTCCCCCGGGTGGTTGATAAAAAAACGTGCCACGTTGATGAAAACAATTGTTGGGTGTTTTCCTGTTCGAACGTTTAAAGGTTAAGTTCGGATATATTTATTTCCACATCTCTATTTCCACATCTCTATTAACACATATTGCCACCACCCTTATTCGGGAACAGTCCTCTCACAACTGCTTCGCAAAAAGCATGACCTGGGGAAATCCTCGGTTCAAACTTGGCATCATAGCCCATATTGGGCCATCAAACATCTCGAGCGAAATTGGTGGGAAAGAGATTTGACCGTCTAGGGTGGGCAAAGGGGCATAGATGGATCAAAAACAAATTCATCATTTCTTTTAGGCCGATAATGGACTCCAGTATTTGCATTAATTTTGATTATAAACGATAAAGGTTTTGAAATCATGGGATCGCATCTTAAAAAAAACATCTTGCATCCTTACTGTGTGAGATTGGCAACCGGTTCTTTTGAGTTCCATCATGGTCCCTTCAGTCCATCACCGCATGATTGCTTTGTGCTCCAAGGTCGTGCTGCCAAAGAGCCAAAGGCACGTGGTCGATGGAGAGTCCGGTCAACCATCCTGAAGGCAAAACGTTTCAGCCGGCATGTTCTTACTTTCAAGACTTTCTTCAACAATTTGATTGTTTTGATGTTGCCTTGTTGGTGGGGATCATTTGAAATTGGGAACCCGCTCGCTCAGATTCAAAAGGTTCAAGTTAGAGCGTTCAACAATAACAAAAAATCAAAAGTATGATACTTTTGACCTCGAACTGAAGATGGTTTTCTTGGCAACTACACTTGATTGTTCTGGTGGTACGGAACATGTATTGACCATCTTTAAAAAAATGATTCTAGATAGTGTAGAACAAATGAAATCAAGTTTGAATATTGGCTCAAAATGAACTCCTTCATGCCACGACTTGTTTCTTGGGTCCTTTTTTTAACCTGCAAATTGTCAGGGCTGATAGTTACGGTCAGTCTGCCATGTTGAATCTAGATGCCTTGGTGTGGCGCCTGTGGAAGCTAGGAGTTCCAAAGGTGTGATACCCAGAGATAACAGTAACACAGGCTTCAAGATTTGTCGACATTAAAGCAAAAGCCGTAGACCGGAAGAGTTTCTAATCTTAAATCACCCCGACTTTAATCATGTGAAATTTTATCCCAGGACTTTGTGCTATGCATCCTCCTTTTGGCTTGGACTTATGATACATCAGAGGACTACTGTCGAATCATCATAAAACATCTTGTGAATGTTCGAGATGCCACCACCTTTCGCTATAGTAGAACAGTAGAACAATTCTGCTCACAACCTGTTCTGCAACGTTCCCCAGGAGTTTGATTGGCTGGAGTTCTTCGCAGGCGAAGGGAACTTGACAAAGGCAATGGTCAGTGCAAAGTATATTTGTCAAAGTTTTGACCTTCTCTATAATCAAAAGCCCCGACACCGGAAAAGCAATTTCATGGATCTAACCCACAGCTCAGGGTGGGCGTTGCTTGTCTAAAAGTTGGCAATTGTTCCGTATGAATAACATAAATCTAAGAACACAATGTTTTTGATGTATCCTTCAAATTTGGGCTTTCCGAATCAGGTCTGGGGTGGTTTTGGTGTGGATCGGTATTATTTGGCACTTTTAAGTTTCATGTGGGAAAAGGTTTTCCACCACAATTTTTGCATCTTGAATAAGCCTGAGGTTCCCCTTAATTATTTAATTGGATCCTCACTATATTACAAGTTGGGGCGGTGGAAGAAAACATTTAATGGGATAAGATCCAACTGATTCAAAGACCCGACTGATTAAAACCTTCCATAGGTTTAGAGTCGATCATGTATAGCCTAAATCCCCAAACTCAGGTTGGCTTTGATTTGCATACTTCGGTGTCGAGAAGGTAACTTTGCAACTCACTTCGGGTTGAAATGTTCGTCTTTGTCAAAGATGAATCGTGGCACTTCCCGACGAGCTCCATGTGCAGCCATCGGATTTTGGGAGTACATTTCTGTATCAACGGCAAATGTCTTGATTGAAAGGACAGTTGTCTATAGTAAGTATATATAAGGTGGTTGTGTTTTTGGAAATCATTCCCTTTTACCTGCATGCCCATATTTTTTCAGTCTTCCCTGTCCTCGCTTCCTCAGGACTTGCTTGATGATAGCGCTTGTTACTGCATTGGGTGGAGTTTGGACTGTGGAACAACCATCTGGGAGTGTTCTCGAGTTCTATCCGACATGGAGGTTTATAACAAACAAGATATTTGAACATGGAGGGCTTCATGCAGTATCTTGTTTCAAAGTTTTGTGACTGCTGTTTGTACGAATGTTATATCAATTCTTTTTACGTCCATGGTACATTAATTTCCCATAAAATCAATTACCGAGGTCACTATCATGAAATGGTGGATGGCACACTATGGAGCTGAGACTGCTAAGAGACATTGGGGGGCTTCCAACGCAACAGCAGTGAGTGCCATTGACAAGGGTGTACTTCAAGGGTGGAAGAAGAAATCAACAAAGACCCCTGTTGTTAAATACAAAGACTCTAAAGGTGTCAACAGATACAAAGGAACTTCGGACTTACGTAAAACGGAGAAGCTTGGCTATTTTTTTCAGGTAGTAAGGTTTTTGGGTATAAACATGATAGCGCATATAAAACCTATATACAAAATATCAAGATTATAAAGAGAAAATTGTTGGATTCAAAGTTAATCAAACTATGCAAGTATAGCGGGCGAATATACATGATATATATCTGAGCTGCCAGCACCCTCACAACCACTACATTTGAAATATATTACTTTTCCTGGTCAACATAAACACATCCGTGGTTTCCAGCCATCACTTGCACAGTCCCAGGATCTATCCCATGGCGTTTGCAAAGGAAGTCCTTGGCTTGGTGGAGACCATGAAGCAGTCCAAGCACGGGCAGCCTGAGTTGCCGTTGTGTCTTCCAACTGCTTTGGAGACTTTTACTACGATGACATGGTCACAGGATGGTCGTATTTGGGAATTTGTAGATATCCCTCAGTTGTTTAACTATTTGAGGTGTGCACGGGCCTTGCGCATTCCCACTGAATGGAAATCCATAGTGCCTAAAAGCCTTTTACCACAGGTGTTCCACAAATAGAATTCTGAAAGCCCCTTTTGTATCAAAAATCATGGTGTTTTTTTCATAATTTAACATAATTTTGAAAAAAATGTTAGGGTTTCTGAGTCAACCCCGGGTTTACCCATACTGAACCCGTACTATACCCGTACCAACCCGTACTTATCATTGAGATACCTCGGGTTTCAAACAAACCTCGGGTATTCCAAACCCGTACTGAACCCGTACTGGACCCGTACTTTACCCGTACTAACCCGTACTTTTAGTATGGGTTTGTATATATGGTATTTTAATGGTTTTTGGCTAACTTTTATAATATATTTTGAATCATTTAGATGTTTTAAGGAAACCCACTTCTGCTTTTTAGAGGTGAATTTGTGGAAAACACCTTCAGTCAGATTTGCTACAATTAGCACAGGGCACTTATGGCCTGGGCTGCGCTTTTGGGCCATTTCTAAGAGAGTGACTTCTCACTTTCAATAGAGTTTATTTGATGAAATTCAAAGTGTTGCAACATACGCGAGTGTGGGACTTCCCACGCTGCCTGGTGGTAAAACAGAAACATGTTTGCCTGTAATAGCAGCAGCAATGTTAAAGCCTTGTCGGTGATGTCTTGTGACCAATTAAATATCATCTGTTTGAACGGCGTTTGTGGGTGAACATATCGTAGCCATTTGGGATTTGTAGTAGCAGGGCAGGAAAGTAGCTTTTTGGGTTTAGCGGCATACATGACATCTACTACTCTAGGGATGGGGAGCACTGCGACTCTAGAGGATGGAGTGAAACAGGTATGCCCAGGTGCTTTGAATCAAGCTGGGGAATCTCTTGATGAAGAAGCTCTGCAAAAACAACTCCAGGATTGCATTTTTTGGCGGGTGTGGATAATCGGAACCTATCAAGGTTTAAATCACATCCATTCAAGTTGTTATGTCAGTATGTCATCTATCTTGTTCTTGATAGTGCGAAATGATTTACCGGCATGACTCACACCAGAATGAAATACAGTCATGGTGTTAATGTATGTAAACGGAGTTTGCCACAGGATCTGGAGAATGAAATTGCTGCTTCTGGTCTTCTCCCTGATGAAGTGTTATCCTCAATGATCAATGGACATATCTTGATGTCGACTGTTGTTTGTTTCACACCAAATCGATAAATCCCGTTTTGAAGTGTATTTGATTTTGAAGACGAAATAATCCTTGACAACTTTTGTTCTAGCGACCGTCCAACCAGACCGTATGCCCAGGCATCGGCGAATGAGGAGGTGCAGATCGCAGAGACTCTTCCGGTCTTAGCCTCAAGTGTCAACACACACACTGCAGGTGCACACTGTTTCAAACAAAGGGTCCACTCGGCTACTTAGACTCGATAAGGCTTATATATATCCTATATAGTCATCATCTCCCTGACTACTTTCTTCCCAATCATGATGGTTTATCATACACCGTGCAAGGCCGATGAGATGCAAGTTCAAGCACTTCACGGGACTCCCAGATCGGCTGATGCTGCCGGCTGGTTGCAAATAGTTCAGTATGGTGAATTCTGTTTTAACCTGTCATTGCTACCAAGTTTTAGTGAAAAAAATCAACGAAACACACTTTGTTGTTTGTTGGAAATGCTAAGGTGGATCATTTTTGAAAACTTAGATCCTTGTAGGCTTCTTTACATATCATTTAGACTTTTGAAGCTATATATGCATGAATATATGCAATATTCTTTTATATAGCTTGGCATGCACCTGTGATCCAACATGAACACATGAGGTAGAAGAGAAGGAGACTCCTGCGGCAGTGGAAGTTCCCATTGCCACCCCAGTTAGAAACTCATGTCCCAAAGCAGATCCTCCTAGTGTCCAGCCAATTCCAACTCCGCCCGCTCTTGCAGAACAATCTGCCTTGAGTTCTGGGACCCCAACTGAGTCTGTAACACCACCTCAACCGGGCTTGACTGATGGAAAGACCCCT
Organism: Breviolum minutum Mf 1.05b.01; assembly: GCA_000507305.1. NCBI lineage: Eukaryota > Dinophyceae > Suessiales > Symbiodiniaceae > Breviolum > Breviolum minutum. The sequence goes on from DF239025.1 coordinate 91,362, forward strand.
GGTAAGACCAATCGTCAGGCTGGGAGGTTGTGCCATAAAGTATGTACGTGTTACTTAGGAATCTATAGTTTTAAGTCGAATGTATGTTGCAACATGATTGTGATTTTCATTCTGGTTGAACATGTGGATTTCAAATGCCAAATCTTCGTGAGCTTTATGCATGAATATCATCTTATGAGGACTACATCCCCACATATTAGTATATATTTAGACCCCTGACCAGGTGAAGCTTAGGCTGGCTGCAAAGGCCCGCTTGATCCGTATGGTCAAGCCACACAGTAAAAGAAAAACACTTGAAGCCCCAGAGTGGGTAAAGAAGGAGTGGGCTACCGGCAATAAAAACCTAATTGCCGACTTGCTTTGCGAAAGCAATTTCAATCAGGACAGTCAACAAGCTGAAGCTCATGGTTGTTTATATTATGTTGTGTTTCTTCCTTGGTACTGTTGTTTTAATAATCATGATCAAAATGGTTTTTGATAACTTCAAAATCCCGAAGGATGTCTTTGAAAACAAGCTTGAAGTCATGGTAAAGAAAAAGCAGTCAGTGGAGCTGGTGGTGGAAGAAGGTTGGTATACGGAGGCTGAGTTGAAAGATGAGGTTGGCTGGAACCAGTTCATACCTTAGTTTTGTAGAACCACAATCATTTTACATCACCGCCTCCTTCCCTACAAAGTCTAGCTCCCATTCAAATAATACATCTCCCACCTAGGAAAAGGATTGACGGGGCAAAGGCCCATTGTATGTCGATGGCTGAGAGTCACACCAGGACTGATGCGTTAATCATATCCCGAAAAAAAAACAAACCAATAATATCAGCATTGTTTTGAATAGGGATTTGGTATTCTCATCAACTTTTTTTTTGCAGGAGGAACACCTACGACGGCCAGGAAGAGTTTTGGGTGGTCATAAAGGAAACTGGCAAGCGTAAGGAAAAACAAAGCCGCGAAGAAACCCATGCAAAGAAACAAAAGGCGCCTTAGTCTTTATGAACTATTTTGGTAGGACCCTTTTTGTTTTGTTCCCAGGGTTCCACCCACCACCTTTCATCCCCCTAACTTAGTCCAATGACACAAGATGCTTTGATCGTAGCCCAGGCTGATGGCGATCCAAAGTGGGACATGGACTCGGCCTTCCAGGGCAAGGGGATCGCGGGTTTTGCAGATCGGGCTGAGAGCTCTAAGAATGAGAAGAAGATCAACCCTGATCAATCCAAGTATTGTCAGGCATTACCACTAAAAATCGTTCATGGGTTCTGTTGTTTTTTGGAACTGCTTTTGGAAATTGTCCTATTGTTTTTTTTGTTAATTGGGGAAATGGACTTTTTGATTGACACCATTTTACTTTGAAAGTTTGGTTATTCAATGGGATTCCCATGATTCTGCCCTGATAGACGAAAGATTCCTTGAAACGCTTCCTCGAGTCCATGATGAGCAAGTCGGGTAAGATGAGAAGTTTGATCCGTGAACTTCGCACTCAGTATAAGGATGCAGCAGCTGAAAAGTACCTGAAACAAAATTCAGTAAGTACCACAGTGCAAATTTATATGCAAATATTTTTTGATTCTTTTGGCCCATCTCAAAACCCTTGAACAATACCTGTTTAGCTCTTAAGGTGTGCTGTAACTTTGGAAGCTGAGCTGAAGAAGATCGATGGCCAATATGACTTATGTAACGAAGCATGGGCCAAGGGTGAAGCTGAACATTTCTGGGGCGACGAGCTACTTGATATTAACAATTAGTAGGGGCTCCGACTTTGCAGCGGCACCGACACCACCAAAAACAAATTAACCACCATGCACAAGAAAACAACAACCGAAATATAATAATCGTTTTCATAACAACAANTATGACTTATGTAACGAAGCATGGGCCAAGGGTGAAGCTGAACATTTCTGGGGCGACGAGCTACTTGATATTAACAATTAGTAGGGGCTCCGACTTTGCAGCGGCACCGACACCACCAAAAACAAATTAACCACCATGCACAAGAAAACAACAACCGAAATATAATAATCGTTTTCATAACAACATTGTTGTTGTTGTTGTTGTTGTTGTTGTTGTTGTTGAACAACAACAACAACAACAATTAACATCAACGACAACACAACAGCAATAACATTAATAGCATAACAACAAGAACAACAACAAACACAATAACCACAAAACATCAACAACCTCGACCAACACAACAACAACAGCAACAACAACCACAACAAGAAGAAGAAGAACAATGACAGCAACAACAACATGGTGGTAGAAACGCACGTTTTGTTTTTACTGGTGAAGTGCTCGATGAATAGTTGGAAATCCAAACCCATCCCACTTTCCTTTTCAATCCACACTCAAGGTTTCACAAGATGGCCGAACAACGGATGAAGGATGCAACATTTGTGTTCCAGACTTAGGTTTGAATGGGTGCTTTTTCAGGGTTCAACTTCTTCAAGGGCCCTTCCAAATAGTTGTTAGGGGCTACAACACAACATGATCCCCTATGTGCCTCTCTAGGTGCTCCAAAGCTGCTGCTTGCGAAATGAAGATCAGGACACAGTTTCTTCCTGAGGGTGGTTTGATAATAGCCGGAAAACACGTTTAACCGTTGTTGGGTTTCAAACCCATGACAAAGGTTTGTTGGGAGACACTACCCACAAAAATATTTCAATAATGTCCAAATAGTATCCAGCCCTTCAACGCTTTGACTCCAGGAGTGCTAAGAAGTACTACGACAAGAAGGACAAGTCTGAACTGCCGGCCAAACCAGGAAAAACTCCCAAGAGTAAGGCAAAGCCTGTCAAGAAGTAGGATTTAGTTTAATATCCATGATGTGTGGGTAGCCATGTTAGGGAGCTGAAAGTTGGAATCCCAACTGGAACGGCTCATGGTGGAACTCAATTTGGCATCACCCAAGATCGAGACTCGAACTGTTTGTTACATATCAATTTGTGTGATGACTTCTTTCTCTTAGTTTTTTTCTTATCATTAACCAGTGTTGATATAGTTAGCTGAATGGTAAAGCATTGTTTGGTTAAGAAGGTCTTGTTGTGATGGAACAATTTGTATACCAATCTGGCTGTGGAACTGTGGAATCTTGCCACAGTCATGCACCATGTTTCAGCCGCATTGATGGTTGCAAGCTCTTTTACCTACTTGAAAAAAAACACTTGCACAACGCACAAATTTTGAAAGCACCATGAACTGCCTTGGAATAGTCACAGCATTTGTGCCATTGATTCATCCCAGGAAATTATTTTGGGTGTTAAAGAAAAATGTGTTGCCAGTCCCAATCCACGAGCCAGGTCCTAGTCCTGGCCACGTTGTTCGTGGTCTGAGCGCAAACATTGGAGATGGCGTTCTGACCTCAAGAGTGTGTGGTTGGCACTGCGAGTTGAAAGTGAGAAGGTCTTTAGTTGCCCGTCCACCCTCAGCTGTTTATGTAACAAAAAACAGTTGATGTACTTAGAATAATCTGATTTCTAAATCTAGTATGAATATGTTTAAAAAAATATCTCTATTTTCAATGTTTTTAGATTGAACGTCAATGTTTCTATGTTTCAAGTGTTGGATATGAACACTTTGCAGTATACTACTGTACTCCTTCTTTATGGCCACTGCATCGAGCCATGATGAAACCACTGACGATGAACTGTGGGACCTTTTGACATCGCATCGCTCCGATACTTGACGGGACATCTGCACACAGGTTTTCATTTTATATGCTCATGTGCTTTGGGAAAATTTAGAAACTGATTCAACTATATAGTGTGGATTGCACATATCGTGATTAGTGCTTTTTCTGGAAGTGTTAAAACCCCATGTCAATTTTGATATGTTTGACGTCGACTTGAAAACCCTTTGTTTCATACTTGTGTTTCCCAGGAACAAGATGGACCATTCCCATGGGCCAAATCTAGTGGTGGTGGTAGTTCTTCGGTGGATGGTGCGCAACTTCCACAAAACGATCCTAGAGAAAATGATGTGACCATGGAAGAAAACAATACAAGTCATGTGTTTAGTTTACATGGTGAATGTCCAGTACATGATATTCAACATATGGACCGCCTTGACCCTTCACGCAAAGCCGCTTCAGACTCCGGGCATCAATCTTCGGAGGATATCGTTTTCCAACTTCCCTGCAGCGGGGCTTTGGCTGGAACAGTGCTTAGACATTCAATCAAAATAGTGGAGCAGTTGTTCGAAAAACATGCTCCAATGACGTTTAAGTTTGGAATTACTCATAATGCAGATTGGCGTTGGGGAAACAAAATGTATGGCTACCGAACTGCTCCCGAAAAGTGGCGCCAAATGGTCATATTATACCAAAGCAATGAGCCATACAGTGTTGGAATGCTTGAAGCAGCTTTGATAGAAAAATATGAAAGTATCTGGATTGCACTGGACGGTAGTGTTTTTGTTTCTATGGTGTGAAATTCCTATTTTGTTCAATGCTCTCCAAAACCATTTTCATTGGTCTGAAACCCATAAAAAACTTTAGCCATCTCAGGCAAGCCTGGCTGCAAGAATGTGCGGAAGGGCGGCGACACCATGCCACACTACACCTCTGAAAGCGATGGGTTTGTAACATATGTGGTGTACAGATCTTTTCGACACCCACCACCACTAAGGATGATTAAAACATCCCGGCCCTAGTTCTCGAGACCATAAAAGTCTCATGTTGCTCATACGAGTTGCCAGGTGTAAAGTACATACAATGTGAAATGCACATCAGCGACTTGTAGGAAATCCGAAGCAAAAATGCTGCCAACTTGCAATGCACACCTTTTGCTTGTTAACACGTGTGAGTTTGAGAAAGCCTGCATCAATCAAAGTTTGTAATATATAATTTTGCTATATATATCCATCAGAATGACAGAACTCAGATATTGCCTTTTCTGCATTACCTCCCTTGAAATGCTTCACTGGAGATCTGGTTCCTTATCCTACTTTTGCCCGCTTCTGAGGCCTCTTGCTCATCGGCCCTACAAACGGCCAGGGACATTGTCAAAGATGTTGGTGAAACTGCTGCCCAAAAGTCTGGGGGGTTGCTGGACTTGGCTAAGTATCAGAATAACAACAACTCAGAAAGGGATGCACGCCGAGTGTTAGTCAACAGGTTGAAACTATCACTGCCTATCCCGATCAGTTTCTTGAAAACTGGAGAGTCCAATAACACAGTCCCTTGGTTTCGTGTGAGGGATTGGGCTAATTTCATTGTTCGCCATAACTTGTGGCACATGATGACAAGGCTTTTGAAACCAGACCCTCCTAGAAGTGCAGCTCAATGGACCAGATTTTGGACAATGTATAGGGAACTTGTTCCAAATCACCAAGTTTTCGCCAAAGCGGACAGGGGAGAACTAGACCTGGCACGTACTGCTGCCATCCTCATACACGGAGACGAGGGCCGTGGCCGACGACGTACAGCATTCATGGTCATTAGTTTTCATTCTGTCCTCGGAAGAGGATGCCAGCCTCAAGATCGTGGTCCTGAACCTGACCTCACTTCGAAGAAACATTACGCAAAGTTACTTTTGAATTTCAAGGGCCATTCATATACCACGAGGTACCTTGTCGCAGCAATGACAAAGAAAACCTACACCCATGAGAACGACAATGTTTTCCACATGGTGATGGATGCAATTGTCAGTGATCTTGAGTACATGAGTTGCTCTGGGGTCAAAGACCAACAAGGGCAAACTTTTTGGATGGTTCCTTTACACATTGTGGGGGACTGGCCATGGCTGGCCAAGTCTGGTTGTTTTACCAGAAGTTTCAATAACATTCAAAAAAGAGCAAATGCAAACAGTCGAGAACCCCCAAAGGGGATATGCCACCAATGTCACGCAGGCAAAATTGATTGCCCTTACGAACAGATCCAAACAAGGCGCCCTATTTGGCTTCAGACAATGCATTGCGATGCCCCATTTTCGGTTGAACCTCCTTGGACCAGGTTGCTTCACGTCCCCGACCAGGTTACTAGCCTGTGGGCTTTTGACGTGTTCCATTCATTCCACCTGGGAATTGGGCGGAACTTTGTGGGTGGAGTTTTAGCTATCTATTCCACCATGGAACCAGGTGGAAATGTAGACGATCGATTCATTTCATTGTCTACTCGATACAACAACTGGTGCAAACAACAAGGTTTGAGTGGGTTGATCTCCCGCATCACGAAAGAAGTGATCCAGTGGCCCACAACAGGTCATTTTCCTTGTGCAGGATGGCACAAAGGTGCCATCACAACAATGATGATGAAATTCATTGAGGACAGGTACGTGAACGAGAATTTGAGAAACGAACCTCTTTTGCAATTGATTGGTGAGGGCGCTGTAGCCATCAACAAATGCATTAGGAGGATGTATGCTAGCAATGTCTTCTTGACTCCAGAAGAGTCTGGTTTTTTGGGCGAGTTGGCTTTCAAGTTTCTCCGACGATACTCTTCACTTTCAGCTGCATGTTTTCGCGATGGAAAAAATCTTTTTAAGATTATGCCAAAGCACCACATCATTCACAAAATTGCGGTTCAGCTCACGGATGCACGTTCTCGCGGTGCACCTATGTTAAACCCTATGGCTTGCTCTGTGCAGATGGATGAAGACTTCATAGGTCGACCCTCGAGGTTGTCACGACGTGTGACACCTCGAGGGTTGACCATGGAAAGGGTGTTGGAGCGTTATCTCCAATCAACTTACAAACATTATCATGATGCAGGCTTTCTCATTCGAGGGTAGTGACATCAGTTCAACAATGCTGAGGTTGGCACGCAGGATCACGCAGGTGAGCGTTTAGAGCTCAACGTGGTCAGTTGATTGGGCAAAAAAAACGTTGGGAGCGGCAAACTTTTGGTGTTTTTGAAAACAATATTGATTTCAATATGATCCTTCAAATTCATCAATTTTACAAACCTCGGGTTTGTCCCACATACCTCGGGTTTTTGATCGAACCCTAGGATTTCTTCGGTTATGGGTTTTCAAGGTATATATATATATATATATCATTTTTGAAGTATAGGTGATAAGTTATAACCCATTTACTATAATCTTTTACTAACCTCCTGGGACATCCAAGTAGCGTCATATGTTCAAAATTTCAAACTGTTCACGACTTCCAGCTCCATTTTTTACCAAAGGAATCATTCCTTAAGTTGGTGTTTGAAGCACCCAACTAGAAATATATGCGAACGTCAAATTGGATCATCTCTCCCAAAGTAGGCTTTAAAATTGCAAAAGATGTATATATATAAATATACATATTAGATATGTAAATATATATATATATATATATTTGAATACAACTTGATACCCTCCCTGAAACTGCAAATTTGCCCCTGAAAATTCCAATGGTTGGTTCAAAATGTTCAAATGAAACCGTTGACAACGCCAAACGTGGACTGTATGCATCGCTGGGCCAGGATCAGTCAATAGAAGAATAATGCCCGGGGATCCTGAAGCACCCCTCGCTGTTGCTTGGAAAACCGCACTCTGCGTTGGTGCTTGACCTTGATGAGTGACCCTTGTCGAGTCACCAGCGAGGACCCGCTGGAGCAATGCACGAGTGGGCATCTCAGTGAGTTTTGGGTTCTCCGTGTACCTCGCATTCTGGTTCTCGTTCATCCACACAACTCGGATCCATCATGCAAGCCAGTTCGCTGGCCAACCATCTCAGGTTGCCTCAGAATAGCTGCCTCATACTCTTGTCCATCCAAGACGACGCTAAACTTCTTGGGGCCCTGCCTACTTTCAAGGGCAAACTTTTTCTTTCCAGGGACTTAAGTTGGTTCAGGCACCCGCCCGGAGTTCTCTCCAAATTTCACCGAAAACGTTCAAACACCGAAACGGAGAACGTATTGGACCCCCCAAAATAAAAACAAACCTAAAACACCAAACACTCCCAAGGTATGACTCGATATCTAAGGCTCACAAACATCATTCACCCAACAAACATCTGCGTCATGTGTCAACATGTCTTTTTCTCATCTCGCAAGCTTTTTGGACAAGCCAGGTGTGCTGGCACTTTGCAGGATGTTCCTACAAAGTTGGAGTTTTTTTCAACGAAAGGATGGGTTTGAAGGTGGGCAAGTAATGTTCCTATAGTGAAATATATTACCCCAAAAAAAATCTCATCTATAGTCAAAAAAAGTACCATTTCCAAGGAAGTCTTATCTTCCAACCATTGATTTTCAGGGGATATGTCATGTTTGTTTTCGGGAGAGTAAGTCAATGGAATTTGTAAGTTGGGGTATTCTGGTAGCTTGGGTTTCTTGGAGGATCATCCAGGACTCGTAAGTGGTTCATAACCATGGTTAATGGGTCCCTTAAGTAGGGAATATAGTTCCCCTTCCAAATGGCCTAAATGGCTTACACATGGACGTTACGAAACACTTATATGCTAAATGGGATGATGATCCTCCAAGTTGGGAAGAGATTGACAAGATTCATACTTCATCATTCCTTATCATACACCACAGAATCCATACCTGCTACGCAAATTGCTCTATTTCTTTACTCTGAATTGCAGGAATTTTTGGAAGGAGATTCCTCTTCCTAAACTACCAATTTTGGGTGACCGGACCGCTGAGGTTGCTATAAATTTTTGAATCGACTGAATGGTTGGAGCAAGTTCCGCCCACCCAATAGTGATCTGTCGTCCCCCCTGGCAGAAAGTAACTATACTATACCCATTAAAATGTTATTGGTTTTTGGGCGTTATAGTTCAATTTTTCAGTTTGGGATAAAAGCCAAACGAATCATTTCAAACAAAAACATATCCACCACGCCACCACCGGAAATTCCGTCGCGGTTTCGGTCTACTTAGATGGATCCATCAAATAGATCCATCCGATTAGATCCCACAACTAAAACACGGCGTTCACTCACTCATCGGCAAGGGTGGAAGACCACGTGCTTCGCGTGCTTCCGTGGAACTGCGAAGCAAATTGGCCTGCGTGGAGCAGGATGCTTGTCGAAGGATCTGGCAGTGTGAGGTTCTTCCAGCCAGTTGAGGTAGTTGTAAATCTCCCCTTGTTATTCTTCAAGTAGAGATGGAAGGGGATACAGGCCGCTCCAGTGTTTGAGTCACAATAATCACATGAAACAATGGGTTGTTAAGGTTCAGAACTCTCATTTCATTGACAAAATATGAGTGTTTTTTCATCAACCCTATAATTTTGATTGAAGATACCCAGGTCCACTGCTCCACTCAATGTACAGTATGATATATCTACATAAATTTGGATAATATGTTTTTAATGGTGGGTATAATTTGGGTTGTTGTCGGTATCAGTTTACCTGTCCAACAAAAAGATGACCCCATACAACAAGTCTTCTGGCCCTCTTTGCAAAATATGTGACCGTCAGATTGGATCATGAAGTCCCACTAAGGTTACGAGGGACAAAAGTTTCAACAAAAATCGGAATGAAACCACCGCCTAAGATATTAATGTGTTCTGTGATTTGCGGATGACCCATAAAAAAACAAAAAATGATGTAAACATGACCATAAACAAATCGATTACAGTAAATCGATTAAACCCTATATAGACATCCAGTGATACCTATTGAGTTTGCTTTTATCTGCATGGTTTTTGGGTATGATTTTTTCCGGCCAAAAAAAAACAACTCTTCGCCAGGTGTTTGGATATCTGGGGAAAGTGTATATCTTTCACTCACTACATGGAGGATCATCCCAGGACGGACGTAAGTGGTTAATAACCATGATGATCATAAGTCCCCAAAAAGATCGGGTCAACAGTTGTTCCCCTTCCAAATGGCCATGAACATGGCTTATTAAACGGAGGTGATCCTAAACATTGAGCCAAGTCCTGGGATAATCCTTCAAATATTTCATCAACTCCAGCAACTATAAGTTTTAGACCTACTAAATCCACTTAGGATGGCTTATTAAACGGAGGTTCTTACTAACCACTTGAGGTCCGTCCTGGGATGATCCTCCAAGGATCAAAAATACCTTGAAGGTCCCGAAAAGTCGACCAAACCTTTAGTGGCTTGGATGGTGCCATGGCTTCCCAGGATTCCCAGCATACCAATTGGGACAACAGTTGGGTCAACCTGGACTTGCCTATCCCATTACGGATCCATGGGACTGGTATATTTACCTACATGGATGGTTGATTTTTATGGTAAATGTAGGTATATATACCATGGATCCTGTGGGTGTGGTAAATATTACAACTTCCTGAAATTTACCATACGTAGAGATGTCCATGGTACTTTGGAGAAAAAAACACCATTTACTGTATAAGTAGGTTGTAAGTCATGGGTTAGAATATAAACCAACTCACTAACCAGTTACTAACTTCCGTTGACATTGTAGGAGATACCAAACATGATGTTTTCTTGTACGGTACCTCCTTTACAAACAAGGCTATTTTGGGTACCTCTGCGAAATTTCATAGGGGGTATGTCATCCCCAATAAGTTTTGATCAGGTCTTTTCCCATTGCTTTTTTAGCTGAGCAAATTTTGACACCTCAGACTTTTCCGCTATTTTTTCGCCGAACAAATTTCCCCCCAACACACCTTGTACCTGTCGATCCATTCTCGTCGTACCTCGAAAAAGATCTCCGAGAAGTTGAGGTGAAGAGTGTTTCATGATGAACAGTTACATCGAAAATACCCACAAATTAATGATGAACTGAAATTCACACATAGATCCCCAAGACCCCAAGACTAGAGGTTGAACTTTTACTGCGTGAAACATCTGTCAAACCCCCCCCCCCCGCCAAAAAAAGGGGCTGGCAGTTCGGGTATACATAAGATGTGATTTCTTAGGTGCATTTCAGGAACATTTGCTGAAGCCCTAGGGATCCAATCACCTTCTCAAATGATAATTCGGGTGCATAATCACCTCCTCAACAAGGTATTTTGGTTCCATTACCATTCTCAGGTTCGGTGATTGGATCCCTAGGGGAAGTTTGATTGGCTTATCACTTTATGCATGAAGTTCCCCTTCCAACATCCCGAAGATGAACCCTCCAAAACCTCACCTTGTAGTAGTCGAACTGTCGCGTTCGGTCGAGCCATTTCAGCTCCTGGAACACGCAAGAAACTTTTGGGAAAAAAACATAAATCATCTGGGCAAATTATGAAACAAATTATAATTCCTGAACCTGCACTAAATGCACTAAGGACAATTATAAGTTTTTTTTGGGAGATTCCCCTACTAAACCACCATTAGGGAGCTTCCCCTCCGTTGAGGTCGCCGGTTTTTCCATGTTTTTTCCTTACATCCACTGGGTGAATGGCTAGTTGTGCATAATCAGTTTGATATTCTCCATTTATCTGGCCAAGTTGTTATACTTCGTAAACCTGAATTGAGCAATGAAAAAAAAAACAACAGTTGTTTAGGGGCAAATAGATGCATATAGGGGATGAGAAACTACAATAAATGTATTATAAGGATCCGTATTTTTCACGACCCGGATTCCATGGAAAGTATACCGGGGTTTTTGTGGCCTTGGCGGCTCAATTGTTTGGTACCACCATTTTTTGGGGGGAAGATTCACGGAAGATTTCTTCAGGTTCCAAACCATGAATTCCGAACAACTCGTCGGGTAGCAACAGCCCACCGATTTTTTTTGCACTGCGCAGGGATGATACCCGGGGCCCGGTTGTCAATGCTAAGTGGTTTTAAAATAGAAGTTCTGAAAAAAAAAACTATTAACCACATTCAAAGTCCAAAAAACCTATGAATTAAATGGCATTTTTGAAACCGCCACTACTTGTTGCAGGGATTGATAATCAACAATCACATGTATTCTTCAATGGTCTTTGAATTAGAGGGTCTATAAACATTCAATTACCTTGTAAGAAGAGGCTATTGAACTCCGAAATCATGCCTCATAACAAACAATGTCAATGGATGTCAGGAGATATCTTTTTCATGAGAAATCTTTTAAAAAAACACATCTGGCCAAATTAGAATATTTCACCAACCCAGATTTCCCTAAAATAAGGGGATTTCGGATTTCCCTTACTAAGCCACCATTTGGGGGCCCAGGTCGTGTGAGGTCGCTATAAATTTGACCAGAAACATACAACGGAACCACTCATCCAATCCGCTCATCCAACCCCAAATCTGCCCAAAAACACACACACCAAACTCAACCGTCCTTGCGATGGAACATCCGACTGGAGGCACATAAATATGGCGACCATTCCTTCTGCATTTGCGGATTGACCTAAAACGACGATTCAGTTTCCCCAACGGCACAAGTTGTGGACTCTTGGTTCAAAGAAAAAAACGGTTGCACAACACGAACAGATATAGCCATATATACTTGTATAATTGATCTTAAGCAAGATGGGTATCTTCGTGCATAGCAATGAAAAAAGAATAACAACACACATATGCATCATCTTACCTGCTGAGTGAAAACCCTGGGAAGAAAAGGGGAAACACTTTAAAGTCTTCAACAACCTCTAAGCATATTCGAAGCAATCAATGATGGGCTACTTAGATTTGCTTGTTTGATGCTTGAAAAAAGTTTCAAACATATTCTTCCAAAGGGCGATGTACCATGGTAGAATCCGCAAAATATCACCAAAAAAACGAATCCAAGTAATTCATTGCAGAAAAGTTCCTTGAATGATGGGCCATATCAGGAAGAATCCCGGAAGTATGGGAATAGTAGGGGAAGGAGGTCCCACTGTTGAAGGGTGCCTGGAGACATATTTAAAACTTATTTGCACCACGCAAAAAATAAACTTACTTTCCATTATCCTGATGTTTTAATTAGGATCCTTAAAATGGTTTGTGAAATAATCCCATGATATATATATGGGTAGTTTTCCATCCCCTATATACACTAAACAACCAGGAGCCCGCCTTTTTGTTCCTTTCTCAATGTGGCCAAGAAACTCGTTTTTGTTGTAAGGCTAATCGCATATCAGCTGACATGGTCCTTGGAACCTTTCAGCGGAAGGTCGCTCGTCAGAGAGAGGATGTGACCTACCTCTCAAGGGGTGGCCTTTGCCTCAAACATGGGTCAAAAAATAGCCACATTCATGGAAAAATGTAGGCAATTGTTTTCCATCCCATGGAGTATCTGGGTTTAGGAAAAACTCCATAATCATTACTGAACACCCCCTACGTGGCCATGCAAAAAATTGCGGCCCTGTATAAACAGGGTGGATGAATCACCCGCTTGTTTTCGTGATAAGGGTACTTGGATGTCCCGTTGGAAGTTGGATCAATGGTTATAGGATCAATTGGTTATAACCGACTTCTAAATAGGATATATTAGGGTTATAACCCACTTGCTAACCTTTTACTGACTTTGTGGGACATCCAAGTATGTCATGGATTGTCATGGTATTTCCCTAGCGCTGGGCTGCCATTATTGCATCACCTGGTGGATAGGTACCTGATCCCCCCACTACACACATCTTTGGGTTTTCCCTGGGGCTGTTGTTCCAATTCTCTGCGTCATCTACTTCCCTAAATGCCTCGTGTTGATGGCAGAAATCAGGCGAACCAGCTGAAACTATATAAAATATATAATTCTTGTTCCATTACACATTGGAAACTTATCATGGGACCCAAAAATGGAGGTTTGGAAGATAATATTCCTTTTGAATTGGGTGATTTTTTCCATGTTAATTTTCCAGGGTGTAAAAACACAAGTTTCTCTAGCCTTTAATTGGTGCCTGCCCTCCGGATTTCTGTTCATCAACAAATATGATCAACAGCACCAGGAGGAGGAAGTAAAGATCAACCCCTTCATCCATAATCAGATTTCTGCCTGCCCCAAACACTGCTCCCATGAGATGGGAACATTGTGCCTTACATTTTTGGAATTTGTGTAGCCATGGCTTTGGCAAAAAATGTACCGTAGTCGACATCCCTACATCCACCACCATCAGAAAAAACAAAAACGAACTGCAGGCGATTTCATCCACCTTGTTGTAGATGTAGATCCGATGAAACCATTCCTGTAGAAAAAAACGTGAACAAAACAACAAGGAGTAGGATGAGGAACGTTCAAACAAAACCCTGACATGACATTCCATGAGTCATGCTGACTGGTTAATAGCCCAAGTTACAGTAGTTACCTACATTTACCATGATTTACCATTTACCAAATTTATGTATACCATACATTGAGTGTCTGGGTACGGATCCTTGTAGTGGCTTACTGGTTGGTGGTTTCAACCCATCTAAAAAATATTAAGATTGGATATGTTTCCCTAAATAGGGGTGAACAAATAAACATATTTGAAACCACCACCAAGGTATCCGATGTTTTTTCCCGAAAATGAAGGTTTAGCACTCCAGACCAGGGTGAGTGACAACGAGCCAGAGCCAAAGAAACATCATTCCCACTTGACGAATGAAGTGCCATGGTGAGCAATTGATTCAAAAATATGTGAAAGAAGTACCAGTTGTAGATGGGAGAAGTTTCAATTGATCTGGGAAACCTTTGGGCATCATCCAAAAAATGGAGTGAAACATTGAAATAATGCTTGAAACACCTACTGGGATGTCCATGGTACTTAGTAAATGGATTGTAACCCCTATACTAACAGGATACGAGTCCCGTAAATGGGTTATAAACCAACTTACTAAACAGTTGCTGCTTCCATGGACACCGTAGTATTAACCACCAATCTGACTGCGATGATGATCCTCCAAGTATACCATCCCATGGATCCTATAAATATGACACCTTTTAAATGGTTCCTTAAGGGTGTCAATTCACCATCCCTTAGGGTTTAATTGGCACCCTTTGGAAGATGCTGGTAGGAAGTCACACCAAAAAACATCCCATCTTTTGATCGATTTTCGGCCTCTAGTGTGTACTGCCGCACACGAATGGTGAAGCGATTCCTGCGGTGATAACAAAATCCCCGAGTAGCCAACCAGGTGCAAATTTTTAATATGTCATATCTCTGACTGATATGTGTTCCAAAAAGGGATCCAAGGATGGTATATTTATCTTCAAATACTATACAAATCAACCAAATCTGGCCAAATGGTAATATTTCACAAGCCTAGGGGTTTTTCTGAAATAAGAGGATTTTCCTTACTAAACCACCATTTGGGGGCCCAGGTCGTGTGAGGTCGCTATAATTTGACCTTTTCCTCTGCACGGGGAAACCCCCCCTGCCCAGCATGGCGAAGCAGAGGCCAATGTCAATGTTCCATGCGTTCCTGGAAGCGCTGCCTTCCGTGTAATGCTCAGCACTTGAGCTCCATAGGCACTACATTGATCATAGCCGGAACCATTGCAAGTCCCCCACATTGTGTGGGAGAAAGTTGGACGTCTCCCTCGGCGGCCTCACCAAGCGCACTTTCACTGCAAAGTCCGATCTGCCGTGAAGCGATGAAGTCGAAAGCAGGGTGCCAGCGTCACCAGCGCACCCGCCAGCCCTGTGTTCCCCAATGGAACGACCAGCCGCCTACACGTAGCGCTGAATGGTATGGGACGCTATAGTTTGACCAAATGGAAAAGCGAAACATCGACATGGTTTGCCGTGCTTTCAACAATGGGTACTGAGATGTGCACTAAGTAGGCTAGACACTTAGTGCATTTTCCAAACGCATTACATCATACGAAGTTTCAGCCGGGAAACACCAGTACTATTTTCAGGTACTGCAGTTGTGGGCAATCATCTTAGATCACATTCCCGGGAACGTAACTGTGACATCGCCAGGGTACCTAAGGTCGTAGAGTATTTTGCTAAAGGTTCATGTTCTCTAGTTGGTGGGTTGAACCAACTGGATCTGAAAAATATGCTCGTCAACTGGGATCATTTCCCCAAGGATCCGGGGTGAAAATAAACAAACATAGTTGTAACCACCACCTAGTTCCCTTTTAAATCAATTTCACAACAAGCACGTGGAAAAAAAAAACGCATCATGTTGAAGGCACTTTTGTCAAAGGGTGATGAACCTCGCAACTTTGAATCAAAACCCCCGAGGTATAACTGGAAGATTTTGGAAACAGGCGAACTGCTATGTGTCCTCTTCAAACATCACAAATCCTTTTATTTGCATAAGGTGGTTGGATAAAGTAAACACATATAATTATGTCCCTCCAATGGTGGTTTAATATTTTAATGGTGATGGAAACCATGGTACAAAATCAACAAAATCACCTCAAACCAATCCAAGTCTATGTCCTCCTTAACCATAACAAATACAGTACGTGAAGTGCACTCATGTGAAGGCCCCTCCGGGTTGATCTTTAAAGCAAACCCTATTGAACACACCCCAGGAAACTAACATGTCCCCCAAAAAGGAGCCATTTCAAAAGGAAAGTAGTCTTCCAACCTCTATTTTTCAGGGGACACGTTAGTTTTCGGGGGAGTATGCAAAAACCAAAATCTCTAATGGCTGAGTGGAGTATCTTCAACAAAATACCCTCTCTAAAGTAGGGTTTTGACAGGCCAAAATCGACCCTGGAGGATCCCATGGAGGTCAGTTTTCACCTCTGAATTCAGGTCACTCAAAAATGAAACACCCTTTAAAAGATCACAAGAGCTTATGAACCTGGAAATCAAGGTTGCCCCAAGCACTTCAAAAAGATGCTGCAAGTCAAATTGTACCATTTCCCCAAAATTTCCGGTTATAAATCTTTGAAAAATAATGTGAATCCACCACCTAGATATGTGTCATGTCCTCCTTTCAAAAATACCTCACCAAAAAAATCACATGTGGAACAAAACAAAGACCAAGCGATGTTCCATCATTTTAGGTGTCTTGTAAGGGTGATTTTGATACACAAAAAGGATCAAAAAGGGACCTAGTGAACAAAAACAACACTTCTATGATACACTATATATATAATATATATATATATATACATGTATATGTCATCCCAACTTCCACTATCTACCATGATTTTTCCTTTCCTGGACCCTTAAGTAATATGCTCTAGTCTTCCAGTTACCTGCTGAGGTGAAAGGTCTTTTGGTAGTGGGTTTTCAGGTTCCAATTACCTCCTCACGTGGAAGGTGTTTGGAAGCCTCCGGGTATAGATTGAAAGCGGTCACTTACAATTGCTTTTTTGATGCTGGGAACAAGTTCCAAACATATTCTCCCCAAATGATGGTTTAATGATTTAATGATGATTTATCATGGTAGAATCCGTAGAAAATCACCGTAACACAAATCCGGGCAGGAGATACTTGGAGGATCATCCCAGTTACCAAGTGGTTAATAACCATGGATAGTAAGTCCCCTAAGTAGGGTTATTCCCATTCCAAAATGGGCTTTTCATAGCTTGTAAATAGGGGTTACTAACCAGTTACTAACTGGGATGATCCTCCAAGGGAAGTATTGCAGATCAAAAATCAGTCAACACAACCCAATTGGCAGTATTTTACCACTTAAATATACCACTTATATATTGCCAATTGGGGGATTATATATCACCTACCACCTATTAAGGGAACCAGGAAACTCCATTGATCAGTCAACACTGAACCAAAAATACCCGACCGATTTCCCTCGTCCTGGGACCCCTGGTGATGCCATACCTCCCTCGAGAGTGTTTCCGTAGGCTCTTCACATAGAACCTGGTTCACCAAACAAAACCATGGAAAATGAAGGTTTTACACCCCCAAAATATGGGTTATAACCTCTAAACATGAAGGTTTTGGGTTCCCATGGTGTATGGTATATTTTACCAAAGTTTACCATGACTTTTCAAACAAATTAACCAAATGGATGTAAATTATACCATACATTGAGTGTCATTTTTGGGGTGTTGGCTCATTTTTTGGGAATTTAATATTTACCTTAACCTCCAGGAAACTAACATATCCCACTTTGGGAAAAGGAAAATCATCTTCAAAAGTGCCTGCGGTCTGTTAGTTCCCAGGAAGGCACATACACTTACCACAGAAGTCCAAAGGCCATTTAAATAACATGGGCTTTCACGAAAGCATGGCTTTTCACGAAAGACTCGCCTTTTGCGAAATTTGAACCATCCAAAGTTGGGGACTATTATTCTAATAGTCTTTGACTTCCAGGGTTTACCTGCATTTGCTATAAAGTTATCCAAATGTAGGTAAATATACCATACCTTGAGCGTTTGCATTTTTTTTGGGCGGAAAGAGGTAGACCGAACCCCACTTTAAGTAGCCAGAGCTAATGTCCCGGTATAAGATGAATGACATTAAGATAATGTAAAATCTGCGTACCATGGGTGTGGGTACGGTGCCGGGTTGTTCCCGCATATATTTGGACACATCCGATACATGTCATCTAGGTAGTGGTTTTAAAAATAGTAGGCATAATTTGGAGTCTTCCCCCAAAGAGGGGCGAAAAATCATAAATATTTGAAACCAACACCAAGATTTTAGTAGTTGGTAACCAAATGGAAGCATGATGTTTTTCAAGGGGGGAGGACTCTTACAGTAGAGGTTTCTTCCTTTCAACCCCTTCCAACCCATCCAATCCCCTTCAAAATTGGCCCCTAATGGTTATAAAT
This sequence comes from Breviolum minutum Mf 1.05b.01, assembly GCA_000507305.1. Classification (NCBI taxonomy): domain Eukaryota; class Dinophyceae; order Suessiales; family Symbiodiniaceae; genus Breviolum; species Breviolum minutum. The sequence continues at coordinate 109,810 of DF239025.1, forward strand.
AGACTTATGGGACCCCTATAAATGGTCAATATTAAAAGGGGCTCACTGTCTTTCTTTTCACCCCTATAAGTGGAGTTACAAAACCCTACCCCCAAACACGGACCAATGGGACTGTTCTATTTACCGGAATTTACGCCATAAACTACCCAAATGCGGGCTAGTTATACCATCCATGTAACCAAACCAATCAACCATCCATGTAGGTAAATAGACCAGTCCCATTAAGTGGACCTGGGCCACGTAGAGGATCATCCCACTTTGTAAGTTGTTAGGATCACCCCCATTTGCCATTTGGGAGGGGTCCCACAACCCGATCCTTAGGGGATAACAACTAACCTTGCTTACCAGTCCTGGGATGATCCTCAAATACTTATACCTCAAACACTGGGGAAGATGGTATGAGGCGCCATCGTTTTTCATGCTGCGCATCCTTTTGGAGCAAGTGGTCAGTTTCTTATAAACCTAGATGCCCTTAATTCTGACGGTGGCTCATACATAAATAAATATCTTCGGTGGCCCAGTACTTGAGCAATTCAGCAAGGCAACAGAACCTTATGTTTCGACAAAGCACCCACATTGCACAAACGAAGCTCTTGCCGTTGTTCAAAAGGACCTTGCCGTCCACGTCAAGCCTGCAGTTCTGCTGCAAGAACACTTGGACCCTTCAGGGTCGTCCTGCCGTAGCAGTCTGGCAAGGAGCGGATGAGCTCGTTCACCACGGCAGGCTGGTGTGAACGCCATCCACTCTCCTCACGGACTGAAATCTCATCGAGCTCCAGCCGGAATCCCCCGACTTTTCGGGGCTCTCCGCAAAAACCCAAGGTATTTACCAACAAAAAGGTCAAACCATGTAGGTGTTTGGGGGTGCCCATGGTATATACCCTTCTATCTCTACTTGAAGAGAATCCTCCAGTCATACCGAACCTGAGGAGATGTCGAGTCTGGAAGCCCTAGAGCTTGGTATTAGTTGCCCATGGTGGGTTTTAGGCTGCCAAGCTACCCGAAACCCGGCTGAGGATCATAGATGTAGGTCCTTGCCAAGTCCCAGCCACGCCTCGGAGGTTTCCGGTAGATAGCTACTTGGATGGGTTCCGTTGGTAAGTGCTGGTAAAGGCTTAGGATCAAGGGATTATAACCCCAATATATCCGGTTTATAAGTATGTGAAATTATACATTTATATCAGTTGGTTATAACCCCAATATCAATATATCTCATTCTGATAAGTTCAGGTGCAATAACCCATTTAAATTACTACATAGCCTTTTACTAACTTCCTGGGACATCCAAGTAGCATTGGTAAATACAACCCGGAAGATTAAACATGGAACCTGAGACTACGGGCCCCCTGGAAGAGGAATATCATCTTCCAAACCGGCATTCTCAGGTTCTATGCTAATCTTTTGGGGGTTGCAAATGGGTTATAACCATAATATATATCCCATTTATAAGTAGGTGCAAAAACTCACTGATCCTAACCTTTGATCCTAACTCGCAACGGGACATCCAAGTACGCCCCCAAAAAAAAACATCGTGGAACTTAAAAATGAAGGTTTCAAATGTTAACAAAAATCCCTTTCCAGTGGTCCATTGTCATGTTCTATGCTATTGTGATCGGTAGGTAAATCTGCAACCTACATGATAACACTGAATATCATCTTTATATTATATGATTAAGCTATTTTATGATGTTTGAATCAGATATTATATGTATATTGTATACCTGCAACCTACGATGTATATATGTGTATCTAAATCAGCATAATGCCTATAGCTTACGTTCATATTGTACAACCTTTCTTTCATTTGTCTTTGTTTTGCTTCTAAAGAAGGTCGAATTTACGAGCAAGACAAGTGTCGCTTGGGTTCCCTGTATCTATACTAAAAACGGTGTTTGATAGAAGCGTTGAAAAATGATCAGCAAGTCAAATTGGTTCATGAGACCCCAATTTTCAGGGTGAACATGCAAAAAATGTTTTAACCCACTTTAGTCATCCTGGCGATACTCGGTTGGGGGGGTGGCATACCAAAATAAAGACGTGTTTTACTATCTGGGAGTCCGGAATGGTAATCCTATTGAAGCTGGTATATTGACCCTACCGTTTGTAGCTGGCGATTTCTGCTCAACCCCAAAATCTAGAAACCGTTTGCGTACCGAAAATGGTCATATCTTCCTCCACCTGGCATGCATTTATGATACAAGGCTTCCATTGCCTTGGGTTCTGGCAAAACTCTGCAACAGTAATAGAATCCTAGTCTTCCAGTCTTACCTGCTGAGGTGAAAGGTCTTTTGGTAGTAGGTATTTAGGGTTCAATTACCTCCTCACGTTTGGTGTTTGAAAGCCTAGGGTATAGATTACACCCCCGAAAACTAACATGACAACGGAAAATCCCCATGTTCAATATAGGACATACATCTTCAAATGGTTTGGAAGCCTAGGACTCGGGGAAAGGTTTAATAGCCTTGCTTCAAAAGCCAGAAACCCATCCCCTTCCGGAATTCTGCGCCAAGGCACCGATCGCGACATTCTTCCATGGCCTGGTATTTTTCACAGTTGAAAGGTTGTGAGGAATTTTATTTCCAGATGTTTTACCCTCCTGTAAACTAACATGGCAATGGAACATCTCCATTTTATGCATAGGAAATACATCTTCAAATGCTCCATGTTCCATTGCTATGTTAGTCTACCGGAATGTATGGTTCATGTCCAACTTCCCCTTGTTTTTTTGGAGAAAAATATGTGGGAAAGGACACGTTCAGTCTATAAGCTCCTATACTTGTACAGTGATGTTGGAACAAACAAACAAACACACAAACAAACAAACAAACAAAAACCGGGGATATGGAAGATTGTCGCACCATATTTTTGTGTGGAAGATGAACATATCCCAAAACCTCCAAACATCTGCTGAGAAGATATGACTGGACCCTAAAAATGCATTCACTTGGGTGATCATCCCACTTGGTAAGTGGTTTGCTGAGGGATTTGCAATCCATTTATGACTAGACTAACCCTACTCAGCGGACAAGAACTGACAATAGCTATTATTAACCACTTACTAAATGGCATGACAACACCTCCTCTTTGGATGATATGGATGCCTGGGATTAGGTAATCCCTGATGCCCACAGCTCTTTTTTGGAGTTGATCGTGGCTTGCATATAAAATCCCAACCCCACCACACGCACTCCCCCTCAAACGCACATAGCCCATGAAAAATGCTTTGGAAGGGGAATTTCCGGCTTCAACTATGGTGTTTTTCACTTCTCAAAATCATCGACTGGAAGATCAAGCTTTTTGCTTGAAACTGTCAGCAAGAAGGGGCTCACAGGTCATTGTCACGCAAATCTTGTTGCAGGAATAGGCATTGGATGTGAAAGAAGCGAGCTAAGCCAAGCGGGCCAAGGGCCAAGCCCCAAAAATCCGAGCGATATCCAGTTCCCAGGTTTGAGCGAAGAACCTCAAACAGCTCCTGCCACGCTTGTTCCCACAGCTCGTTCCGGGAAAGGGACCTTGATGCGCTCCCACATGGATGACGGCCCTCCTGAGGCCGACTCCACTAGCTCTTCGAAAAGGGGCCGCCAGGCATCTGGAAGCACCGGAGCGGCCTGTCACCTTCCATGGTCTTCGCCTCGTCCTTGCGGAGTGGCATGTTGAGGGGAACCCGTCTCCCGAAACGTGTGGTTTCACCGAGGCATTGTGGGCATTGTGTTGGGCGGCCGAAACCCAAAATGGGGGACGGGCTATGGATAGAACATATAGCACAATGAACGATTGAAAAAAAATTGCCCGTTTTTCTGGGCTTCGGGTTTTTTGCGTCGGTAACCGGGGTTTTTTGCTACAGTGGGTTGGTTAGGGGGTTTTTTGCGACGGTTGGTGTTGGGGGTTTTTTGCGACAGTGCTTGGGGGGGTTTTTTGCGACAGTGGAAGGGTTTTTGGCTACGGCAAGGGGGGTTTTTTGCATTAGTGGTGGTTTTCTGCGACGGTAACCGGGGTTTATTACATCGGCGCAGGTCCACAGCGGAGCGTGGGTTGGTTAGGGG